>JAKUCM010001818.1:0-29000 GCA_023374145.1 Lepidium sativum
AAAAAATTATAACACTTTGGCTGTATAAAAACTTTAGATTTTATTCTATATATTATCACTTTTAATTCTTTAAATATATCAAAATATTCAAAAAAATGAATTATAGTACTCCTTCCATTTCATATTAGTTGTCTTAAATTTTTTATTTCATTTTAGTTATTTTCATTTTCCAATGCTTTTTTAATATAAAATGACTTCATTTGCTTCTAAATTAAATAAATAAAATATTAAATTGTATGAAATTATAATAGTCAATCAAAATATAATAGAACATTTAACTATTTTTTTAATATCTGTAAAATATTGTAGAATGACAATTAACCTTTGAAACTGAGAGAATATCAAACAAATATATGTAATTCCCTAGAAAAACACAATTTTCAAGAAACCAATAGGTTATTTTCATTCTTCCTTGATTTCTGGTCAATTTTTATTCACCTATTTGACCATTTTATTAATCATCATTACCCAAAAGAAAAAACTTACCATTACCAAGTAAAAATAAAGTCTTAAGGAAAAAAAAAAAGAAATCAAATCCCACCTACTGACATACAGATTTTTCTAATAAAGATAAATATATTTATCATTATTTTATAGATAAAATAATAATAAGAAAACAATGGGCGAAACAATTCCAGCTTTACACCATCAATTATTTCATAAAAAAATATAATTTTTTAAAACAAAATAAAAAACACCAAGTGGATGCTTCACATTTGGTTTCTATATAATCCATAACATACCATTCATCAAAAACCTCTTTCCCCTTCACACATCTTTAAGTCTCTTATCTCTTGTTTTTCTTATATTTATCTCTTCTATTCACAAATTTCTTACTCACAATCTCTTCCTCTTCTGTCTTAAAACAACAGAATTCAGACAAATCCTCTCTGAAAGTAGATAAAAATCAAGTCTTTGATGATCGGAAACTGATGACTCCTGTTCTCTGCGAAATTTTGCTCTCTGGGCTCACGGTTAAATCTGCTCTCCGCCGTAGAACCCATCTTGTTCAATCTTTCTCCGTCGTCTTCCTCTACTGGTTTTACAACGTTTCATGAATTCCTAATCCCAAAATCTACATAACCCTTAATTAAATTTTTAATCTTTTTAAGACAACAAATCAGATAATTAAAAAAAAAATCAAAACTTTGAAAAAAAAAGCTCTCCTTTTTTCGTTCTCTGTAATTTCTTTGTTACATCCATTAATGGCGTCATCAAGCAGCACATACCGGAGCTCAAGCTCTTCCGACGGAGGAAACAACCCATCACCGTCAAATTCCGTCGTCACCGTCGACGAACGGAAACGGAAAAGAATGTTATCGAACCGTGAATCAGCTCGTAGATCAAGGATGCGTAAGCAGAAACATGTGGATGATCTAACAGCTCAGATTAATCAACTATCAAACGACAATAATCAGATCTTAAAGAGTCTTAATGTTACATCTCAGCTTTACATGAAGATTCAAGCTGAGAATTCAGTTCTCAATGCTCAAATGTCGGAGCTTAGTTCGAGACTTCAATCATTGAATGAGATCGTTGATCTTGTTCAATCGAACGGTGGAGGATTTGGTGTTGACCAAATCGACGGTTGTGGATTTGATGATCGGACGGTTGGAATTGACGGATATTACGATGATATGATGAGTGGTGTTAATCCTTGGGGTGGTTCGGTTTACTCTAACCAACCAATCATGGCTAATGATATCAATATGTATTGATGATTCAATAAACTTTAACTAAAGAATTAGTATTATTATTATTATTGCCCTTTTTTTAATAAATATTTTAAGTTTTAGCTTTTTATTTTTGTATTTTTGGGTTGGTGTGGAGACATTATTATAGTACATGTATCTTTTGATTGGTTGGAAAGATAAATATGGACTCTTTTTTATATATATATTAGGGCATATATGAGTTGTACTTTGTCATGTAATTGGTGTGTGTGTTTTTTTTTTTAATTATATTGAAGTATGTTTTATGTTATCATGATTTTGCCTTTCACTTTAGATTCCAATTGTTATTAGAATATGGTTTGGTAATTATGTTTTTGAGAAAAAAACAATTATTTGTATATTGGTACTTTCAAGAATCACTAGTCTCATATTTTTGGATTGACTGATTTAGGTTAATTGTGAATTCAATTCAGAGTTTTATGTTATTCATGTAGTGAACTTTATTTTGAAGTTGATTTTTAGCTAAAGGTTTTAAAAGAAGGATTTAATATATATGTTCTATAATTTTAAAAATCAGTCAAATATATATAAGTATAGCTGAAATACTTTTAGTCAAATGGATATATATCAATTTTTGTATTTTTTTAATCAGAATTCGACTTCGTGTAATATTGTTTAGAAAATACGATATTTTTTTCTTAAATATAGATCAGATTTTTTTCAATCTAATTGTTAAGAAAAATACTGAAATACCTATGAATAGATCTTATGTGTTCACAATTTTTTTTGGGTGAAAATGTGTTCACAATTTTTTAGAAATAAATAAAAACAAACATAAAAACAAATCAATAGAACCTTCAACAATCAATTATTTTTTTCTGAAAAGCACCATTCATACATAAATAGATAACTCAAATTGTTTTCTTTTTTCTTCAAAACTAAAATGCAATGCCAATATTGTACTATCACGACACATTTATACAGAAGAAGATATGTTTGAAGATTTTCCTTTTGATTATTACATATGTGGCCAAAAGAATATTTAACGTCAATTTAGTTTTTTTTTGCTTTTTTCTTTTCTAAAATTAGACGTATTTATTGTACACTTGTATTATTGTGAGTGAAGAAGGCTTGGGTTTATCTTTTTGGTTTTTATTCTATTATAAATATGAAAAGTTGGTATTGTGTCTTTACGATTTGAATGATAAACTTTATGTTGTGTCACAAGAATAATATACATGAAAACGATATATAAACATAAACAAAAATAAATTAAGCATTATTGGCTGTCGTTTTCGTCTCATATATGTCTAAAATACACACTTTGTTGAAAATTATTGACTGTTTCTTTTTATTTGTTTTTTTAAACACAATTTCTTCTTATTTGTTTATTTATTAAAATCATATATAGAAGAAAAAGTAATAGCATCACTAGCGGTGGGCTATTGTTTGCCTTACGAATTCGATATGAGATAATAATTAGGTCCTTATCTGCATTATTTTTGCGTGTCAAAGATTTAGAATTGGTTTGTACAAATATGATATATAAGTAAATTTGTATTTATAGAATTCTTAAGACTTTGTTCACAG
This sequence comes from Lepidium sativum, assembly GCA_023374145.1. NCBI lineage: Eukaryota > Viridiplantae > Streptophyta > Magnoliopsida > Brassicales > Brassicaceae > Lepidium > Lepidium sativum. The sequence goes on from JAKUCM010001818.1 coordinate 3,264, forward strand.
TTTTTTTTAATATTTATCTTTAATTTTTTATTCTTTAAATTGCGAAGTAGACAAACTCGTTTTTTTGTCAACGGCATGATTATATATATTAAATAAAAATCAACTACAGGAAACTCCGAAATAGTCAATCAACAACTCTCTTTCTAACAAAACTAGTCAGAGTATCAGCTTTATAATTGAGGGATCAATGAATAATTGAAAGGGAAAAATACGAGAAAATAGAGCTTAACCGAAAGAAATCTTCCTGTTATGGAAAGAAATCCGGCCACTCTTCTGAACTATTCAGGAACTTCACCACCGTCTCACAATCTGTCGAAATTTCTACCGCGAATATTTGGATCGTCAAGAGAGACTCCATAGACCACAAGACAGCTTCAATCTCCGTATGTAGTGCTGACAATCTCCGATTGACACAACGAACACCCGTGCAAACTCCTTCTACCAAATCTAAAAATCTGAACCAACCTAAACCCGTTTTTAAGTCTGAAATCTTCTAGAAAACGTCCACAAAACACTTGAAATCTGGTAGTTACGCATGTTAGTTCTTTGTCTCCCTTATCATTTCCACTTTTAATGTAAAAAGTTTATGTCAAAAGAAAAAGTTTTAACCACTCTCATAATCATCTCATGCCAAAAGAGACAATGTAAAGTAAACCATAGGATCGAGAAACATACAAAACATTTTAGTAGAAAACATTTTGTTTTTTGTCCTCTTAGTTAGGCAATGTGCACAAAAGTGAGTGCTTAATGGAATTTCCAATTCTTAACTATTGCTTTTTTCAGCCTCTCTTGTTCTAAGCCTAACTAGCTTTTAACTCAAAGTTCGGCCCATTTAGTTATTGAAACTTTGCTAATCCATCTACATAATACATCATTTTTTTCTCATTATTGAATAAACTTTGGGAAGAATGTTTTACCAATCAATTAGAGGAATACACTGTAGAATTGTTTAGCAATCAATTCAAATGTTTGACAAAAGATTTGACACTCTTAGTGAGACACTGTTATGAAAAATGTAGAAATTTTATCAATATTTTTGATGCAAGCTTTTAAGATGTTCATCAAGAGATTTCATGTAATTTCAACTGTAGATACAAAAACTTTCCACAACATATAAAAAGACTTATGTGTGGATCGTTGCCAATATAATAGTTGTACCTCAGGTTTTAAACTATATATATTTATAAATTGAATTGCATACTAGTGTTTTAAACATGATAATTTTATAATTGTCAAAGTTCGAGTTCAAACTTTTCAAGGCCGGTCTTCTTATATATAAGAACATACTTTTAGATTACTTTCTCATAGTTTTGTACCTAAAGTTTTAATATTCGGTGGAAAGAGGTTTTGCATTATATAACTGTCACCAAATATTAGCACTATTTGGTCCCGGATCTAAAATAAATTAAGATCCAAATCTTAAAACTACTCTTGGTTTAAACATAATAATAAAAAAAAAAATTCAAACATAATAATATCAACGGCAGATTAATTAGGCCACAACTGACCGGACCAGTAGCCAAATTCCTACATAATGTAGGCAGAGGGACTCGATCCCTAGTTGTGCAAATGAACTACCGCCAGCCACTAGGCTAAGAGCCATTTGCAAATACCCAAACTTAGAAAACACTATATGAGCATTTTGTTTTTGTATTCAACATAGATAGTTTTACGCCGTTGATAATTTCTAAGTATTATTTTTCGTGTTTTATTTGCATCCATAAAATTCGATCCACAGTTAAACTTTTTCTCAATTCTGATAATATTATATAGGATAAACACAACTTTTGAAGTCGAACTCATATAAAAATGTAGCAGAAATAGCATTTAACCATTAACTAGATTCAAACACAATTTCTTCAATCCCTAACAATATTATGTAAGATAAATACGATTTTTTAAAATCGAACTGAGATAAGAAAAGTAGCATAAATGACATTTAACCATTAACTATAGTCAAACACAATTTCGAGTATTTATGCTACTGTTTTTCAGCTATAAAAGTTGTATTAGTTTGAGATAATATGCATATTATCAATTATTGTTTGTATACAGTAAATAACTGTTTTATTCAACTAGTTTTTGGAAGCCAAGCTTTGATTGCTTCTTGTTTGGTAATCATTGATTAGGTTCTAGAAAAAAAAAGACAATGGACAAAAGAGTCAAAACTAAATACAAGTGGGAACAGCACTCTCGTAGTCTCGTGTTGAATTGTTCAGAGATTTTTATCATAATTGAGATTGCTTTTTACCTGCATATCCATGTTTTTATGATAGAAGACAAAGTCTCTTTTTACCTTATTTTATTTTATTTAATTTTTAAGTCAACAACAAATCAAATTTTTACAAATTTCATTTATTTTTGCATTTTTGTCAAAAGAGTAGTTAGAAACTGTTCATATTCTATCACACAATAGAAGACTTGTGAAACCATGACCAAGTAAAACTATATAAAGCTTTATTTATTTATTTTTATAATAGTTAGAATTGATTAATCCTTAAGTATCAAAGATTTATAAACGCGTTTAAAAGATTAACCGCGTGCTTTATCACCAATTAATTTTTCGTTATATTTCATATTTTTATATAATTATTTTTTTGTCTTTTATTTGTTAATTTCATTCTTACTCTACCTAATTTTCCTCTTTCGGTTATTTATTTATTAGTTGCATCTACCTTTCAAATCAATCATTGGATAATTCACACTTGTTATATAGCTTAAAAAAAAAGACCAGTTTTCATATCAGAAAATTTATAATAGCAATGGCATTAATTATAGGTAATATTAACAGTCACAAATATCAAATTTGCATTGAAATTTACATTAAGATATATAAAATATTTCAGATTTTCTTTTTAAATATTTTATATAATGAAACAAAAATTGGGGAAATATACTTGGTCAAATTATTAAATGGTGAATCATATAACATTTTCTCCAAAAAGGTTTAGGAAGGGAAGATGAGTTTTATGTTAAGTCCGATATCAAATTGTTGAAAAAAACAAAACAAATATATTATATATATTTTTAATTATCTAAAGATGAAAATTATTCCAACCGCTATTTTTTTTTTTTTGTCAACGACAAATTATATTGGACCATAACTGGCCGGCCCAATAGCCAAATTCCTACATAATGTAGATGGGGAGACTCGATCTCTGATTATGCAAATGGTTGTGTCCAACCGCTATTCAAACTAATGTTTTTTCAAGAGACCAACAACTTTTACCATTTCTTTTTTTTTGAAATTGGTTTTAGCGATTTTTACCAATTTTTTTGTAATTTTTGTTATAAGTGTTAAGTATTTTTTTGTTTAGTTTTTACCATTTCATTTTCATGCGTTATGAAGTTCGTTTTACCTTTTAATCACTACCTCTAGCTAACCTTTTATTCCATTTTGTCTCTATCAAAATTCGATTACTAAAAAGTAATAATAACGCAAATGGCATCTAACGTAGTGGCAGACGGTAATTCTACTTAAGACAGCGTATTTGTATAAGCTAAGATCGAGTTTTCATGCCTACATTATATAGGAATTTGGCTATTCGGCCGTTCAGTTATGATCCAATATAATTGGCCGTTGAAAAAAGTAATAATAACCATAATGAATTATCAAAATAAAATAAAAATAATAATAACCATAATGGCTGTGTTACATAGTCAAAACAATGCATGCAACTTTGAGACATTTGTATACCAAACCCAAAATTAAGTATTTTCTTTGAATTCAAACAATTCAATATATTGTTTATTTAATTTTATATAATTAATTTCCTTTAGTCAAGATACCAACTGTATTGCCCTTGCTTCTTCCACGAACTCTCTCGCCTATATATACTTTTAATTCTTCTTCTCCTTCTTTATATCTCTTTTCTTCACAAACTCATCTACTTTCATCTTTCTTAATCTACTAATAATCTACAATGGCAAGAGTCGCAATCTTTCTCGTTTCTCTCTCTCTCGCTTGCTTTCTTACTCTCTGCACCTGCGACGATGAGAGTAACTATGGCGGTTCTAGAGATAATCTCTTCCCAGGATTCTATAGAAGCTCGTGTCCAAACGCTGAAGAGATCGTGAGGTCTGTTGTAGCTAAAGCTGTTGCAAGAGAAACTCGTATGGCTGCTTCTCTCATGAGACTCCATTTCCACGATTGTTTTGTTCAGGTACTCAGAGAGCTTTTATTAACTTACTTGCTTTACAAGCTAATGCGAGAATCATAATCAGTTCTGAATATAAATGTGTAGGGTTGTGATGGCTCGTTGCTTCTAGATAGCAGTGGAAGTATTGTTACTGAGAAGAACTCTAACCCTAACAGTAGATCAGCTCGTGGGTTTGAAGTTGTTGATGACATTAAAGCTGCTTTGGAGAATGAATGCCCTGGAACTGTTTCTTGTGCTGATGCATTGACTTTAGCTGCTAGAGACTCTTCTGTTCTTGTAAGTCGCGCTCTCTCTCTCTCTCTCTCTCTCTCTCTCTCTCTCTCTCTCTCTCTCTCTCTCTCTCTCTCTCTCTGTCTTCATTCTATAAGGACATAAGATCTAATTTGGTTTGGTTTGTCTGTAGACTGGTGGACCAAGCTGGATGGTTCCTTTGGGAAGAAGAGATTCCATAAGTGCAAGCTTGAGTGGATCAAACAATAACATTCCTGCACCAAACAACACTTTCAGTCAAATTCTCTCCAGATTTACCAATCAAGGTCTTGATCTTACCGACATGGTTGCCCTCTCCGGTAAGCTTACTTGTCTCTCAAGCTAAAATGAAACCTTAAAAACGGTTTCATAAAGCCTAACCAAGTGATTGAGTGCTACTTATCTAACCTAATTTTTCATTTTCAGGGAGTCACACCATTGGATTCTCAAGATGCACTAGTTTCAGACAGAGACTTTATAACCAATCTGGAAATGGAAGCCCTGACCAAACCTTAGAACAATCCTACGCTGCTAACTTGCGTCAAAGGTGTCCTAGTTCAGGTGGAGACCAAATCTTGTCGGAGCTTGACATCAACAGTGCAGGAAAATTTGATAACAGCTACTTTAAGAACTTGATCGAGAAGATGGGACTATTGAATTCTGACCAGGTTTTGTTCTCTAGCAATGAGGATTCAAGAGAGCTTGTAGAGAAATATGCAGAGGATCAAGAGGAGTTTTTCGAACAGTTCGCGGAATCAATGTTTAAGATGGGAAATATCTCTCCTTTGACAGGTTCAAGTGGTGAGATTAGGAAGAATTGCAGGAAGATTAACTCTTGAGTTCCTATCATCTAATGGAAATGTTTGGGTGAAAAATTCATGTATGTGTTCTTTATTTTGTATGTTTTGAGTTGTATTGTTAAATTTGTCTATTTGGTTGTACCAAAAATTTAAATTTTATGAGTTTAAAAGATTGAATCTCTATAATCAAATTGTTATTATTTTATTTTTTTTGTTAACATTGATCACTGGACGATGTATTAACCAATATTTACGTTCATACTTATAGTCAACATTCACTTTTGTTTGGGTCGCAGTCAATATTCACATTTTTAGATTAAATTTAAGAATTTGTAAACAGGAAAAGGTGAAAGGAAGAGAGAAGTACCTGTTAAATAGATACAAAATATCTGAGTTATCTTTGATAGAAAAAATAGAAAGAAAAATATTGGTACTATCTCTTTTATTATTTCAAATACTTTTATTATTTTCTATCTCTTCTATTTTTTCAAACATTTTTTAGTACGTTAAGTAGCCTATAAAACAAAATAAAATAAAAACTATTAAAGAAAATCTGTAAACAACCATCGAAAAAAAAGATTAGACCATCGAGGTTTCTCACTAAGATTCTCACAATTAAAATAGATCAAAAACAATAAAAAAATATTTTGTAACTGTTTTAATTTCTCATAATTTAGAAACTAATTTTTTTATCAACAAAATATTATATTGGGCCACAATTGGTCGATACAATAGACAAATTCCTACATAATATAGGTAAAAGTACTCGATTCCGCATTATGCAAATGCACTGCCTTAAGTGGACTTACCGTCTGCCAGACTAGATGCCATTTGCATTTTTTTTTGTCAACGATAGAATTACGATAGAAAACATCAAGAATACAAACCAGACACTGTACCTAACCTATCTAGAGCATCCGCCTTATGATTCAGGAGTCTGGGAATAACCGATAATGTGCAAGAGAAAAACTGGGACCTGAGCCTTCGAAACTCCTCCTGATGTGGTATGAACGCTGATCACTCCTCTGGTCGCTGAATGATGGACCAGACTGTCTCACACTCCGCGAGATCTCTACTTCCTGGATTCCGCACTCCGCAAGCGTTCTCAAGGCCCAAATGACTGCCTCAACCTCCGCGTGTAGTGCTGATAGACACCGATGTAGACGCTTGGATCCCGAACGTATTCTCTCCACCGAATCTGGAAAGCAAACCCAACCGATCCCCGTATAGGAGTCAATATCCTTCCAGGACGCGTCCACGTAGCATTTGTAACCTGTGAAACTGAGATTAGCTGTGGTAGGAAATATTATTTGTGATTTGATTGAAACACTCTGAGGTACCCATAGTTCGCGGGGAACAATAGTAGCCTCCCGGGTCGCAGACCACTCCTTGTAGTCTGAGTTGCCCTGTCCAAAATAAGTCGGGGATCGAGATCAACTTGTGTGAAGCAGAAACAATTCCTCGCTTTCCAAATGTGCCAAATAATCCATGGAAAACTACCAACATCTATCTGATGTGTTGCTCGCGAAAACAGATAATCCAGATTATACCATACGGATCATCTCGGGAAAACCCCCAAGGGAGAAGGTATTGACAATAAAGCCCATACTTGAACTGCTGGCATACATTCGAATAAGATATGATTAATGGACTCAAACTCTTCCCCACATCACTGACACCTAGACTCCTAACCAATCCCATGTTTAGTCAAATTCTGATAAAAAACCATACTACCTAACAATGTTTGCCAAATAAAGTGTTTTATCTTAGGAGGACAATTTAACTTCCAACAACATTTATATAATGTATCAAACCGCCCCTTGATTTTGGAATACATCAATCTCTCCATTTTTTCCAGTGGATACCCCTGGTAGAACCAGAACTGGACCACCAAAAATTAGCTATGGCTGACTGTACCCATTGAAGAACCTGCTTCAGAAGCCTGTAACAGCTCATAACATATGATGGCAGCGCCGTAAGGATGGATTTAATCAAAACCTCCTTCCCTGCCTTTGACAAAAACCGATTAGACCAAATAGCTACTCGTGCCTGTAACTTATCGGCAACGAAAGCAAAGACTTTTGCTTTAGATCCGCCTATATTCTCCGGTAGTCCTAAATACTTTCCTAACCCACCAATATTGCGGATCCCCATAATTTGTTGAATCTCTATTTGAATATCCAACCCAATATGCTTACCAAACTGTATTGATGACTTGTCAAAATTAATTTTCTGTCCCGACCTCTGTTCATATTCAGCCAAAATCTGAAGAATATGTGTAATCTCAGCTTTATTAGCTTGACAGAAGAATAAAATATCATCTGCAAAAAAAAAATTGAAATTGACGAACTATCTCTAGCGATTTTAATACCAGTAATAAAATTGTCCTGGAACGCCTTACGTATTTTAGCTATAAGAACCTCGGTACACAAAATAAAAAGATATGGGGATAAAGGATCCCCTTGTCGTAGTCCTCGCCGGGGGACAATACACTCGCCCGAGACACCCTTGATTATTACCGAGTACTCTACACTCGTAATACACCACATAATACACTTTATCCAATTGTCATAGAATCCCAAGTTACCAATTAAGCTTTTAAGAAATTCCATCCGACTCTATCATACGCTTTACTCATGTCTGTCTTAATTGCCATGAATTTGCCACCGATTAACCTAATAGTCCGTAACACATGAGCCATTTCTTGAGCAATCAAAATATTTTTTGAGATCAAACGGCCTGCTACGAAGGCTATTGGGTTTCCGACACAATCTTCAGTAGTACCCTCTTTAACCTCAAGCACAATACTTTTGTTATTGATTATCCAGCTCAGTAACCTTTATCTCCAAATCGTCCACAAGGGCGTTGCATGTACCATTGCTGGTAAAAAGGTCTTGAAAATAGTCCACCGCTTCTTTCAAAACGTCTTTGTCTTTCTCAACCCCCTGACCCCATTTATCCAGTAACCCAATTATCCTATTGCGTGCTCGTCTCTGTCGCACCACCGTGTGAAAGAACTTTGTGTTTTCATCACCCTCTTTCAACCATTTATTCCTACTTTTTTTGCTTTCAGTAAATCTCTTCCTCAATATAAGCATGTTTAAGTTTAGCATTTGCATCCCGTAAGGCATTAATGTCAACCATTGTACTAACATTATATAGTTCAATTTGCGTTTTCCAGTGATCTATTTCCTGTCTTCCCGACTTTAAAGTTTCACATCTCCAATGTAAAATTTCTCTACGACATAACCCAATTTTCTCCACCAACGAGAAATTTCCACACTGTTATCTTCCAGCTATGCTCAACTATATCTTTGAAACCCACTTTTCCCAACCAATGTTTATCAAAACAAAATTGTTTTGCTTTGACAGTGCATATCTGATCTTGGAAACTCACTAAAATAGGTCGGTGATCGGAACCTATCATATCCAGATACTTAATATCCGATTTTGGAAATAATTCATGTCAATCACTATTACCAAAAGTTTTGTCTAAAACACACCGAACTACCCATTGCTACGTACTCCTCTCCATGACCATGAATTCTCAATTTTCGGAAACTCGATCAAACCACAATCCCTTAAGATTTGATTAAAAGGCATAAAAGAGTTAATACTTTGCCTAATGCCGCCTTGCTTTTCATGATTTCCAGATATCTCATTAAAATCCCCAGAGATTATCCATGGGCTTGTACGATTAATACCCAATCGCGTAATCCTCTCCCAAACATATAATCGTCTTATTTGTACTGGTTCACCGTAGAAGAAAGTCATATATGATTTAATACCTAAAAGGTCTAATGACAAATCAATCATATTCATATCTTTGTAATTGATTAACACCTTATAATTATCATGGTACAGAAGGGTGAGGCCTCCACTGGAACTCATTGGTTCAACCGTGATTAATTTATTATAACCCAAATGTTCTTGAATTTTTACCAAAAAGATCTCTTTATTCTTTGTTTCTGATAAAAATAAAAACTCTGGTTTAAATAATTTCCAAAGATCTCTAAGATAATTTATTGTTATTTTATTACCCAAACCTTGACAATTCCAACACAAAAATTTTAAAATCATAAAAAGTTCTCATGGAGCTTTGATTTTGCTCTTTTGATTAACCCGTCTCGGATTTGGGGACATTGTACCCACCAAAGCCAATTTCCTAGTACTAACTCCCCTGAGTGGGGTTGAAATTATAATCCCATTCTTACTCGAGGCTGCAAGTACGTTTGAAGCTTTTGCTTCTTTGTAGGTTTGTAATTTTGCCGCCATAATCTCGTTTCTGTGTTCATGTTCCACTTCTGAAAAACCACACCGAGTAGACATGACAGGTTCAAGTGCCAATTCATCCAAAACTTCGTCAGTCATCAAGTCTGTGTCGTCAGTCTCTATGTTCTCCGCAGTTTCAGTGTTATCTTTCTGAACCGGCAAGACCAAATCATCATCAAAATCATCCGAATCATCAACATTCTCCATCATGTCCAATAGAGGATGCTTATCCCCGTCAGCCGCAACCGCATCCGAACCGCTTTCAGTACCCGTCGCAGCTGCTAGTATCTCAGTATCTGTCAGCGCCGTAGTTTCAGCATGGAAAAGAGGTCTTCGCACCTTCTTCGCGGATGACTTCTCTGGCTCCACATCTACCACTTTGCCCTGAAAATTCAACAAAGCCAAATGGTAAATAAAACCACCAACAGAAACACAAAGAGACAGTAAAGTCATAAATACCTTCTCTGTGTCAACTAAGTTTGACTGGACCGTAGGAATACCTCTTCCTCTTTTATTTCTTTCAGCCCTATCTCTACCCATTCTATGCTTAGCTAGTACACATATGCCCTTATCTGCTCCTAAAAACTCCCCTTTATAGGACTTATGTTTTTCGCCAATTACTGGTTTCTTAGAATTTTCCATTGCTGAAACTCGATTATCCAATTTAACCTTATAACAATTAGAATCATCATGTTTCATTAGGTAACAAAGACTATAATCACCTTCCAAACGTCTATACTCGAACATAACTTTTGATTCACGACCTTCTTCAAACTCAAGGATTGAAGAAAAAACTAATGGTTTTGAACAAGGGATTTCAATAAGTACTTGACCTTTCAAAACATCAATACTTATGACTAAACCCAATGAACTAGCTACCAAACGATAAACTTCCTCGACCCTATATTCAAAGGGTATTCCGGTTATTTGAATCCAAAGTCTAATGAAATTTGGATGGTTTGCATCAGCCAGTGGTTTCCACGGTGCATAGGAGACCATCCACCCATCAAAATTAATTGAGCCATTGTCTAAAACACTAGCCAAATCTGATTCTGTTAGAAATTCAAACTGAAATCGACCATTACCTAGATTAAGTCCTCTGACCCAACCCACTAGATTCCAAAATTGTGGCATCCTAAAAATAAAGGTATCTACATTCTGCAAGAATGGGTTAAGACACCTTGCCATCATGACTTTCGAACTTCTTGTCAGTAAAGCCGAATTGTCAATTTTTGGGATCTTAATTTAATGCCATTTGCATTTAAAAACTAATTAGAATCACTTTTTTGACAACAATTAGAATCACTTAAATATTATTATGTTTTATTTTTATTTTCTATAAATTGTAAAATAAAATTATATGTCTAACAAGATTTATTACTCATAACTTTAAATTGTATATATAATTATTAAAAATTAATAAGAGAAAATTAATATTAAATAAAAAAATTCATATTCAATATAAAAAAACTTAAAAGTGTTTAAAACCTAAAATCATACAAAACTTTATTAATATTTTAAAATATTCAAAATGATACTTTAAATAAACATTAGTATGTTTGTGTATTTATAAAATATATTAGTATTGCACCAACGTTGAACACATTTTCTGTGAGCATACTAATCAAAACATGAAAAAGTTGAATTCAATACTCAGTCTTCTCTCATCTTTCCTTAATAACTATAGAAACCATGAAATAGAAAAACTACCTTTAGGGTTCCACTACAAGCACATGGGCTCTCGAGATTCTTAATATCAGATTCCTCCTGACAGATACGACACTCCGCCGAAGGAATCAGCGAATCATCTTCCGTTGTATTATCTTCGTCGTAGATATTAATTGCATTATCCCCCCTTGCCATCGTTAAGTTGTACGACTCTCGCAACTTTGATCTCAGATTCTCAACCTCATCGAGAACCAAAGGTAGCGAAACCGGTCGCACCAATGCTTTGACATTTACAACCATTTGATTACTCATCTTAGCGTTTCCAAAACCACTCTCAACGAAATCCAAAATTAAAAATCCCTAAATACAAAACAACAAATTCACTCTTACGAACACCACCATAGTACAGGAAAACAGAGAAGATCGAGGCGTGAAAATCAGAGAGAAACCTGCAGAAGAAAAAAAGAAGAGATTTTTTATAGCGTGAAGGTAAAAGTTTCTCGTCCTCGATTTTGAAGAGCAGACAACTCGGGAGGAATGTAATACAAATTCTAACCTGCCAATTTCTATCTAATCGATTTTCTTTCACCGATTTTGATCTGGTTTAAGAGAGACGAGAGCGAGAGAGTTTGAGAGAGACGAGAGCGAGACGGAAGAGACGGTTCTTAACATTTCTTAAACAAGAAACTTTTCTAAGCATTATATTTAATTTTTTTATTTATTTTTAATTATATTTTATGTTAAGAAACCCCCTAAATACTTGCGATAATCCTGCTCTAATAAACTTAGTGATCTATCATTTATGTTTGCAGAATTTCATACTTAGATGGATGAGCCATAATTTTCGCAAAAGCTTTCCTAAATGACAAGAGACGAAGAAGATGATGATGACCCATATTTAATTATTATTTTCTGTCATCTGATTTACCAGTTAAGTATAGTTGTTGTTCATATATTTGAGTGGTTAATTAAGCATGTAGTTTGTTGTACATTTCATTTGCTGATTTATGTTGTAAACAAAATCATTTTGTAGGTAATGACATATTTCTGTTCGAGTTTTAAATTCTTTATGTTGAATAGTCTTGTCTAAATTTAATGTTGAACTAAAGACAACATAGATTAATTTACTAAAGTGTTTTTTTTCACAATTTATGATAAGACCACATAAAATTACATGACTTATACTTTATATGTCAAAAGGTAAAATTATAAGAAAATAAAAACTCTTTAATTAGCAAAAATTTGAAATAAATAGAGACTTCACAAATATTTACAAAAAAACTTGTAAATTAGATAGTCATGCACATGAGGTTCAACACAGAGGCATACTTCATTTGAACTTTCAATAAACTAACTACATAGATTATTTCTAGAATTTATACTAGGCCTGGGCATTCGGTCGGTTCGGTCCGAATCTGTTCGGTTCCACCGGTTTTCGGTTTTTTCGGTTGGTAGTTATTACAACCGAAGTGAACCGAAGCAAGAAACAAACGGTTCGGTTCGGTTAGTCAATTGGTTCGGTTCGGTTCTTATTCAAACCGTACAGTCCGAATATAACCGAAATACTTATAAATTTCAGATATTTTCGGTTTATTTGTAAATTTGATGTCATTTCGGTTTAAGTAATGAATATTCGGTTCTTCGGTTCGGTTTTGGTAATCACCATTTCGGTTTTTCGGTTCGGTTAATATATTTGGGATTTCGGTTCTATACATACTAAAACACACAATCAAACATTAAATTAAACACACAATCTTGATTTGTTCAAGTAATAATACAAACATATTATCACACAAACATTATGTTTTGGTTTTGAAATATTGCATGAGAATGATACACAGGAATGGACCAAACTGAAAAACATAATGATACACAGAATGATAAGCGAAATGTTGCATACGAAACATACATGAGAATGAGATGATACACTCAGATTGGAGATGCCCCTCCTTGTGAGTTTCTTTCATCTACACAAAAATGAAAAGTGGTTAGAAACTGAAACTCATAAAAATCAACTTAGACTCAAGGTGGTATGCTTACCTAGGGACTCAAAGAAATCAACCTCCTCCAACATTTGTGACAAGTTAGCCATTTGTGGTTGAGAATGTTGTGAAGACTTTAGCCATTGTTGGGTGCATAATAAAACTTCTATCATATATGGTGTCAAGCAACTCCTATATGAGTCTAATACTCGGCCACTAGTGCTAAATGCAGACTCACTTGCCACAGACGAGACTTGAATGGCAAAGACATCCTTAGCTAATTCTGACAGAACTGGAAACTTTGCACTATTTTTCTTCCACCACAATAGCACATCAAACGACATACCTAAATTGTTATCCACTCTAGCCTCTGTTTTTTCAGACAAATAGACCTCTAGCTCTGTGCATTCTGATTCAATGCTCCTTTCACTAACCATTTGACTGTAAATTGAATCCATCCTCTCATAACAATCGTCATCATCATCATCGTACTGATCAAACACATCATTCGGCTGCTCGGAATCTCCATGATCACTTCTGTTTCCAATCGCATAAATCTGATCCAATGGCTTAAACCTAAGACTATATTCTGCATACAAGTTCTTCATACAATTTGTTACAGACCTGTGAAGCTGTCTACATTCTATGGTGTCCTGACCATATAGTTTTTCAAAGCACAAAGAAGCAAACTGCATCTTGTTCCGTGGATCAAAGACACTATCAACTATCACAAGCAAATTCATATTCAACAAACCATCCCAGTATTTGTCAAATTTATTCCTCATAACTACTGCTTGCTTTCTTACTTCTTCATCACTACTAGTGCATTTTGTAATCAAATTCCTTTCTATTGTTACTATCTCATTGTAACAGAGAGTAGACATGACTGATTTTGAAGCAGAGAAGGCCAAAGTACAATTAAAAAAGATTTTGAGAAACTTCACTAACCTCTGCACTTCAATCCAATCTGCAGTAGTTGGTGGTCCAACTCGTTTTCTCTTTTCTTTCTCGTCGTCTTCTTTGAAGTATTCGTTGTACAACATGTCTTCAGCCGCCAACTTCTCAAAAGCCACTCGGAGTTTCAGAGCTGAAACCAACATTAGATAAGTCGAATTCCAGCGAGTCTTGCAATCTAATGCCAAGCTGCCTCTGGAAATCTTTCCTGTATCACACTTCAATTCAAACGACTTTAACCTTGCAAATGATGACCTGACATACTTAACTGCATTCCGAATAGAGTCTACACTATCACTTAAATTTGCAAGACCATCCCTCACAATCAAATTCAACACATGAGCACAACAACGCATATGTAACAATTCACCTCCTAAAACCAATGCATCTGTTTCCCTTAATCTTAATATCTCTGAATATAACTTTAAGGCTTTGTCATTACCTTTTGCATTGTCGACTGTCACTGTGAATACTTTTTGAATACCCCATTCATCCAAGCAATCAACAAGATGCTCCGCAATTGTTTCCCCTTTGTGATCTGTGATGGGTTTAAAACTGATTATCCTCTTCTGCATTTGCCAATTCGCATCAATCCAGTGAGCTGTGACCACCATGTAGTTGTATGAAGTTGTCGGAGACACCCAAATATCTGTGGTGAGAGACACTCTTTTCCTATCATCACTAAACAAACTCTTTAGAGCAGCCTTCTCTTCTTTATACAAAGCAACAATGTCTCTAGTACATGTCCTTCTTGAAAATGTATTATACATAGGCAAAACAGTGAAACAAAAAAGTCTCCAACCCTCTGATTCAACAAATGATAAAGGCAATTCGTTGATGACAACCAATTCATTAACCGATCTCCTAAAAGCCAACGGATCAAAGACAGTGGTTTTCATGTTCCCATCACTATCACCACTAAACACCTTTTGACTACCACTTTCAAGAAACGTTTTGTAAGCCTTACATCTACCTATGTGACCTCTCATTGGACTAGTGCCTACTGTTTTGGAGTCACAACTAATCTCTTGACCACAATAACGACAACTACTTTTCTTACTACCTTCTTCAAGCTGAATAAAGTGTTTCCATACCTCTGCTCTTTTGGCTATTTTCTTCTTCGGAATTGGTGGCCGACCTGAAGCACTCGACCTCTGTGTTTCAGGGATTCCCTGATCTTCACATTCCATGATGTTGTCGCCCTCACTAGCCATCTGCAAACAAAAAGTATTAATAAGACTTAGAACTTACACACAAGAAGACAAGAAACTAAGCATTCATTTAAACACAACATTTTGTCATCATAGTATATTCAGACAAACGAGACAATAAGATTATATAATCATTGATCATTAACGTTTTACAACAAGATTATATAATCATTGATCATCACATTTTGTAAATTCATATCATAAAGAGAGTAATAATCTGAAAAACAAAGGGGATTCATATATCAAAAACCAAATGCCAAGTCAGTGTCAAAAACCAAATGCCAAGTCATTATCTGGAAACTCAGTCAAATTTATGATTAAACTCGTTCATTTAATAACAAGAATACAAAATTACTTGAATGTAATTCAAATGCAATTCACAATTCACAATTTTATACTGCTCAATTCACAAATGATAATAACACTGCAACTCACAATTCTATAAATGCAACTCACAACATTCGAACAATGATGTCTCAGGTAAAAACATTCACTACTATCCTATATCAGAAAAACATTCACTATTATCCTATAAATCATATACATGCAAGGATAATAGTGAATGTTATATAAATCATATGATATATAAATATATAAATCTATAAATCATATGATATATAAATCTATATCAGAAAATCAGAAAAACTTTAATCGGAATTCAACTCCAGAAGAATATCTAAATCTTAAAAATAAACACAGAAAACCTAAGAGTTAGCTAAAAAGTTCCACAATCCACAAGCTCCGTAAAACCCTCAACCGAAACTCATCAATAAACATTAAGAGAAAATCGGGTCAAAGACGAGAACATTAGTTCATAAACAAAGCAAACAAAGAGCTGATCCAAAAAGCATGCAAGGAACCGATCAAAGTAAAAAATTAGTTCATCAAAAAGAGGAGAAACAGCATGCAAGGAACCGAATTAGTTCATAAACAACAACGATAATGAGTTCATAAAAATTAGTTCATAAACAAAAAGGAGAAACAAAGTAAACAACAACGATAACTTCGAAGATCAAACAACATGCAAGGAACCGATAAAACAACATGCAAGGATCCGATCAAACAGCAAACAAAGAACCGATCAAATAGCAAATAACAAACAAGGAACCGATCTAACAGATCTCTAGCAGATCGAGAAAAATTTCGCAAAAACATCGAGAAAAAATCGCAGAGGCGAAAATCATCGAGTACACACCGAAGAAAAAGCGAGTACTGAGTGAGTAACTACGTACCTTACAGTCGGCGGTGTCGGCGGTGATGTGAGAGGCTTGAAATCGGAGCCAAAACCGGAGCCGGGAAGGAGAAACGATTTCGCCGAAATCGCTTAGGGTTTGCGAGTCGGCGAGGGTGGAGAAAAAAATTAGGTTTGGCACTTATATACCTGTACTCTCCGGTTTACCGAATGGTTACCAGTGAACCGAACCGAACCAACCGTAAACCGAATTTAATTTTAATTTGTAGCCGATCGGTTTAAAGACACGAACCGAATAAGAACCGAAAACCGAACTAATCGGTTCGGTCGGTTCGGTTTATTCGGTTCGGTCATAATGCCCAGGCCTAATTTATACAACCATAACAATAATATATAAACATGTTAAACTTGGATATAAAAAATACAATATCAAAGACATATAGAAAAACTATAAAAAATAGAAGAATTTTCTTAAACATGCTTTAAATGCATATGAAGTCTACGTGGAGTAGACTTCACGTGAAGTGTACTTTGAATGATCTAACTACTTATACCACTTCTAAAATTTACACAAACTTATCTATATAATATAATCATTTAAAGTTGTACAAAAGTAAACAAAGTATTAAACAAATACAGAAAGAATACAAAAATAAAATAATAAAATAAAACATGCTTTATACGCACTTTTACAAAATTAATGTTGCAACGTGAAGTCTGCGAGTATAAAAAGTAGACTTCAATTGAAGTTTACTCTAACAAAACCAGATTTCATGTGAAGTCTACTATTTACACGCATAGACTTCATTAAGTTATTTTTGCAATGGACCAAATGTTCATTAGTTTATTTATGTGAAGTCCACTTTTTAAGGAGGTTAGATTTTCAATTACCCAGAGTATTAAAAATTTCTAGTAGACTTCACCTAAAGTCTACTTAGTTTCCAACAAAAATAATAGATTTCATATTATGTCGGAGAGTTCATGTGAAATCTGCTCTGAAAAATAGAGATTATTTCTACAATTGACTAAATTTGACTTTTATTACAAAAGTCTACATGTGAAGTCTGCGACAACACATACTTCACTTGAAGTCTGCAACGTAGTTATAGTAGACTTGAATTCTACTTTATTTTGTAAATAATTAAATTTGCAGAAATCTTATGTAAGGTCCTATAATTGGCAAGATGCTCATGACATGACGGACCAACTCACACACCATGGTCTATCCAAGCTAGCCAAAACATACGGTGGCTTGTTCCACCTATGAATGGGGTTTTGCCACGTGTTTGTCATCACATCGCCCGATGTAGCCAGACAAGTCCTTCAAGTCCAAGATATTAGCTTTTTGCACCGGCCTGTCTCTATAGCTATAAACTACTTAACCTACGACTTAGCTGATATGGCCTTTGCTCCTTATGGACCGTTTTGGAGACAGATGAGAAAAGTGTGTCAGGAAGGTGTTTAGCCGTAAACGAGCCGAGTCATGGGTCTCGGTTCGGGACGAAGTAAAAAAGATGGTCTGTTCTTTGTCTAGTAACGTAGGTGGGCCGGTGAATGTTGGAGAGCTTATCTTCACGTTGACACGGAACATAACGTACCGTGCCGCGTTTGGTGCGGCCTGTGAGACAGAACAAGACGACTTCATAAGGATATTGCAAAAGTTCTCGAAGCTATTTGGAGCATTCAACGTTGCGGATTTCATGCCATTCCTAGGCTGGTTTGATTTTCATGGGATGAACAAGAGGCTTGTTAAGGCTCGTAACGATCTCGATGGGTTTATTGATGAAGTTATTGATGAGCATATAAAGAAGAAGGAGACTCTCAATGTTGATGAAGATACTGATATGGTGGATGATCTACTTGCGTTTTATACCGAAGAAGAGAAATTAGTGAGTGAGAATTTGTCGATTAATCGTAACAAGAACGCTGTTAAACTCACTCGTGACAATATCAAAGCCCTCGTCATGGTAAAGCCAAAACATATATTGCCACTTTTTTCAGTTTATAACTTTTCTTACAATTCATTTTCTTACTAATTAACTAACAATTATTTAAAAGTTTATTAACAGTTTTTCTTAATGTGAGTATTCACATATTTAGTTATATATATATATATAATCGAATGTGATTTTTCACATATTTAGTTAAATATATTATCAATGTGATTTATTAAATTTTAGTTTTTTTAGAACTTTTCTATTAAATTTTTATTAATTTTCAATTTTTATGTATAAATTTATTACCAAACTCAACTTAAACATATGGTCATTAATTTTATCCTAAAGTATATAACACGATGTAAATTCAGACTAGGTTTTCTAGGGCTAAGTGGACTGGGGCACATTGACCTTATATATATATATATATATTTGGATACTTTTCTTTTTTAGTTTGTTGAATATTTGTTTTTGTTATTTGAAGGATGACATGTTCTGAGGAACGGAGACGATGGCCTCTGGGATAGAGTGGGCTTTGACTCTTACGTAACCCAGACGAGCTAAAACGGCTCCAACAAAAACTTGCTGAGGTCGTGGGTTTTGACCGGCGCGTGGAGGAGAAGCATCTCGAGAAACCAACATTCCTCAAATGTACACTCAAAGAAACTATTGAGGCTACATCCACCGATCCCACTCATTCTCCACGAAGCCATCGAGGATACAAAGCTCCAAGGGTTCTCTGTACCTAAGTGCTCACGCGTAATGATTAATGCCTTTGCCATTGCGCATGACCTGAAACTGTGGGTTGACCCGGAAGCGTTTAAGCCTTTGAGGTTTATGGAACCGGTAATGCCTGATTTCATGGAAGTAACTTCGAGTTTATTCCGTTCGGGTCAGGGAGAAGATCATGTCCGGGAATGCAGCTGGGGCTTTAGGCGATGGAGGTCGCTGTAGCTAACATAAATCACTGCTCTTGTGGCAGTTGCCTGATGGGATGAAACCGAGTGACCTTGACATGAGTGACGTTATGGGCCTAACCGCTCCCAGAGCCACTCGCTTGATCACCGTTCCTTACAAGTGCCTCATCTTTCCTCTCTAGTCTCTCTTACTAACTTCTTGAATGTGACTAAGTTTTAACTCTGTTGTTAAAACCTTGTCTTATCATCTCTTGTACCTGTCATGTGTTTGTGTGTTCTTTTTCCCAGGGTTTTGTCTTCCTCGAATAAGTAGAATCACAAAAAAAGTTGGAAACCCGTCCATGTACACTTCAATACATTTATTATCGATGTATAAAGACAATGAGAGGTACCGTCAAAGGAAACAGTTTCAAAATGCCGACGTTTCAGAACGTAAGAGCGTGTATGGTAAGTTTTATGTGAAAGTATTATACTTTATACGCACCTGACTCTGGGAGAATGAGACAAGATGGGAGATTATGTTCCGTTTTGTCTGATTAAGACAGTCATCAGTCTTGATCTGGTCTCTGAACTGGATTAGGTCGAGACATGATCCTACTAACATATGTTGGGTTTAGTTAAAGAGTTTTCCGAAAGACGGGATATGAGTTGCCGAGTTCAAGCCTTTCCAGGATTTGCTGAGTTTTCCAAAGGTAAGATGAGTGACCTTCCAGCATATTGGTTACATCCACCTGCAAAGTTGGGGATTATTTGATACGTAAGAACGTAGATGAAGATAATGATAATGATTAGCCTGTTCACTTAACATGAATCGAAGATATACATACACAAGGAGAAAAATGAGATTTAACTTACATCCTCAATCCCTGGGACACAGACCGGTTGGATTCCAGCTAATCCTTGGGACAACAGACTGCGATAATAAAGATAAGGCAGAATGTTTAGATTAGCAGGTGAAATGGCAGGTCGAAAAAAGAAATTGAACATACTTTGCACGGAATGCAACCCCGAGTGTCCAATCATTTGTGGCGTAAACATTGATGAATCTTCCCGCAACTATCTGGTAACTCGACAAAATTACCCGTGTTAGACAATACAGAACACCAAAAGACAAGACCAATTGCTTCAACATCAATTTTTACTTGTGTATTGCAAGGGGATTCATCAAGAAGACATATTACCTTTCTTAAGTCTCGCCAGTTCTCATTCTTGATTGAAATTGGTGCTCCAAGAAGAACAACTCTTTCCACAATATCAGCTGTCATGAATGTGTTAAGACTCGATTAAGATCATACTCTGTTAAAGGAAAGAGTATATGAGCGGGAGCAATACCGTTTTTCTCTGTCTCAGCGAGAGCCTGGAGGCACTTGAAGACTACACGTGCACCAAGCGAAAAACCCACAAGAGTCACAGGTCTGTATTCGAGGCAAGTTTTGGGGAAAAAATAAGTTCAACACTCAATTTTGATTTGTATAACTTCCTATCATAAACATCTGATGAAAACTTAATACCTATTTCCATGCAATCCTATCATAAACATCTGATGAAAACTTAATACCTATTTCCATGCAATCCTTTCCGAAGTGCTTCAGCAAGAAGTTTTCCTGCTTTGTCCGACCTAAAACAGGATTATAGAAAAAGAATAGCCATGAACTCAGTTGCAGTTATGGTTTCATCACACTTGCATTTCAATTTCACATGACTTTCTTTTACCTGTTAAGAGCAATACTCCATTTACTATCTATGACATCAGCAGCTACAAGGATTGTTGCCGGCCATGCCATCGCTGCTAAAAGTGAGTTTAGTACAGTATGCATTGCACCTTGTCTCATCAACTCCATAGCAACTCCTGCAGCAATTTCAAGACAATGTTACTATTTGTTCTCAAAGTAACCAGAAAAAGACAGACCTACAAGTTTATACATATTGGGTAAAACTATATAATTACTTGAAGTAAGCCAATCCTGAATTGCAGTGCTCACAGCAATAATATTCTTGGATTCCCATTGCACGGTGTACCTAAGAAGAAATTATAGCAGTCATATGAACACTGCGAATTATTAGTCGCAAAATTTTAAGCGAAAACAACTCATGTTAATACCTTTCCAAGTTGCTAGTTAACCCTTCCCAAGGTTTTACAAAATCTTCTTCGTGTAATACAAAGCCAGCAACTAAGATCTCCACTGCCAATCTCTAATACACCAACCAAAAAAAGGAAAGATTTTAAGCTTCATTGGATTACCGCAGAGCAAAGAGATTTTAACACGAATCGCAAAACAATAGTCATTTTGTCCTAATGCAAAATTATGGTTATTGTCATCTAGCAGCAGCAAGAAACTAAAACTTACTCCTTGATTATGATTTTCTCCAATCGCTTTAAATTCAAACTCCTCAATGTCCCCAGTTCTCCTTGCCATCTTAGTACCTGCGAGCCCAGCTCCAGCAGCTATTCATGAAAATGTTGAGAAACAAAACATAAGATTAAGCGCAGCCTTCCATCACAAAGAGCTATAAAATTAACTTTACTTCGATTCATTTTTTTCTCAAAGGAAGGTCAAACTGAAATCTACTTTTTATTTACCTCCAAAAGATGCTGCAACAGCCACTGAACCAGCAACAGTTCCGGCAGCCCCAGCAGCTGCAGCAAAGCCAGTGGCTCCAATTATCGGAACTAGTGAGCCTAAAGTTGGAGCCAATGCACCAAACCCTGCAGCAATCGCTGGAGCAGCCAATCCTGTTTTATATAATATGTAAATCGAAACAAGTTAGGATTTAGCATTTCCAAAATTTTAAACTCTTAATTTTCAAAAAGTGGGAAGCGAATTTATTAGTAAGAAGGAAACGAACCACCAGTAATAGCCATCAAAGTACCCCCTGCTAGAGCAGCCGCTCCAACAGTTCCTCCACGCTTCCATTTATCCCACTCACTCTTTGGTGACAGCGACTCACCTTCCTTATTTTCACTTGACTTTTCCAATGCCATGGCAGAGCATGCAGAGATAGTCTCAACTGCTTCCTAGATATTACGGAAATAGATCATTAGCACATCCAAATGGACACAAATGTGGGTTTTAGTGCTTCTAAAAACTTCCCAAACATGCCAATGTCACAGTATCCTAAGGTTCCCAGCAAGATAGGTATTATAAAACCATGACGTTTGCATGCTATGTGGTTGCATAAATTTACAAAATATATTCATGATTGAAATTTAGAGCTTCTTAAAACTTCAGATCCCCTAATCCCCAATAAGATAGCTACCCTGGAACTATGAGGTTGCTATGCTATCTTGTACTATAAAAATTATAAACAATTTGAAAGACTGAAGCAAACAAACCATTTTAATCCACTGAAAGTCAAACCAAGTTGCAAGTAACCGCAGAGCAACATGGTGCCGTGCATCAAAGCCTTTCCTATGCTGTGTGGAGTTTTCATTCTCCTCATGTTTATCTGCCAAGCAAGCAGAAAGAAGCTCGTAAAGAACATTTATCTTCCTCTCATTGCTAAGCAATGCTACTTCCTCAACTGGTTTCACATGTTCAACAATCCCAGGTCTATGGCCATCATCTCTAACTTCATCCTCCTTTTGATTCTCGTTCTCCTTAACTGCATCACCAGATTCTGGGGTTGGAACGGAATACTTCTCACGGCATTCGTTTTCGTATTCCACATGTTTCTCCATCTTAGCTTCCACAGGTACAGAGCTGGTTCGAATGCTTTGAACCATAGCGTCAGCAGCTGTAGCTAATGCGGTCTCTTTATCACCCATTTCTCTAGAACTGTCATCATCACCCGAATTCTCTGAGAGTGCCTTGATGAACTACAATAAATAAAAACAAGCAGCCAATGACGAAGAGCCCCTCAACACATGATTCACACATCAAATTTCGAAGATACAGAGGCAAATTGGTCATACCTCACTAATGTGATGCTTAGACTCAGAAGAAACAGCTATCTCCTCGATATCATCCCAAACATGAGAATCAATCTGAAGACATCTGAAAACAAACAAATTACAGAGACAGCTCAAAATATATACATTAAACACAAAAACGCATACGAAAATTCCAGATAATTTCTTCATGACTCGTGATCATACCAAACAAATACCAGAAAATATGTCAGTTTAGAGAAAATCACCGGAAAACGGGTCGGAGGAGGCCAGAAGTTTTGTGGACCCAGAGATCCGTGTTCTCAGAGGTAGAATCACCGCCGGTACTACTTGTCTCTCCGGTACGGCGATCGTCTGACTCTCCATTACCTTCTCCGTGATCGATTTCCGGAATTCCTGGTGGCTTAGTCTGACTGATCTGTGCTTGGTTAAGCGCGATCGCAAACAATACACTTGCCGCAAATCTCTGCGACGACGTCAAATTCGACTTACCTTCCATCATCGATCAACAACAAAACAAAATCGAAACAATCTCCGAATTGAAAAACAAGCGACTGAATTCGTCCCATTTTAGCCACACAAAAAAAAACGAAGCCGCTTCTGAATCCGAAGAAACTCGAGCCTACACTTGTCAGAGATGTGAAAACATTTTAAAAACGTAAGAATGAAACGTGACACTTTTTTTTTAATTTTTTTTTTTCACATTGGGCCACAAATAGTCGATCCCAGGACGTGCAAGTGCACGTAGACCCCTGCCATATTTAACATTAACATATATCATTATCATATATATAATAAGATTGATGATCGCTACAATGTTTTTGATTACATCCATCGAAAACAATTTCTTGCCCATTTTTTATACTTCCTAAGTACAAACAATGTAAAAATACAGAAACTTGGTCTGTGCAAATCTTTAACACAGCACAACGTTACAAAACCTAAATACTGAAAAAACAATGGTTGCAGCCAAAAATACTGCGAAGAAACATTTTTGATCATTATCTTCTTTTATATGCACCACTCTTTTTTCGATTTTGCTCTTGATTGATTCTGCCACTTATTTATGTTCTGTAATAATCCTGCAAAAAAAAAGAGAAGTAGAGGGCAAAGTCCACCATTGGATAATCTATGATCTATGGTAGTCTGTGCCCTGATTATGATTCTCTCTGTTTGGACTGATACAAGATCGAGCCCATGGTTAAAATTGCACTGCACTGTTAGATCGTGAGGGCAATTGCATATCGTTCGTGGAACTCATGGAGTCACCTTTGCTTACATCTAGTGCTGGGCTATGTCCTTCGAAGCTATTGTTTGTGGAGTGCCGGATGAATTCTTCAGGACCACGGAATGTTGAAGTTGGAGAAGGAAGCCGTTTTTGGGACTCCATGGCTTCCACTTCTGCTAAAAGATCTGACACTGATTCGTCACATTCATCAGGTCCAGGCACAATAGGTTGCCAATCCGTTGTATTAGGTGCGAAGTTGAATTTGAAAGTTGGACTAAAGAGATCTAGAAAGTCTATTTCTTGATTGTCTGGGAAAGACGCTAAACCCGGATTAGGATCCCACACATTTGAAGCACTACTTGGAGTAGCAGCATTCCAGTTCTGTCCGCATGACTGGACTGTAGCTGTGACTTGTTTCTGACCTGTGTCGCTAAGACCAATTCCCTTGTGATTGCAAGCATTATTTGCTCCGTTGTTTCCATCTGTATCTGTTTGAACAGCATTCCATATTTCATGTGGTGGCAGAGAGCAATTTGAGTTTCTAGGTAATGTAGCAAGCGAAAGCGAACAACTTATTGGGCTTTGTCCAACCAAAGGACTGTCAACTTTCTGTTGGTTCCCCCTTTCATTAGAAAGAGAAATCTCCAATGGCAAGGTGTGGCTAAAATTGTTTCCACTTTTGTTACTTGCATCTGAGCTCCTTGTGATGACACTGTTACTGCTAGAAAAGACACTCTGGTCAGTGCACACTGAGTTGGGACTGAAGTCAAGTATTCTACTCTCTACTTTAGGAACAGCCTCAGACCTATTTTGATCTTTAGCTATAGTAGCTACCACTTCCTGTTTGGGAATATAATGATTCTGTAATGACCCAGTTCTATGAAACTGCCCGTTTAATGCGTCGGTCAAAAGTACGGAGCTGTTTTGCTGTTCACCCAGCCTCCATATTCTCAACTCCGGCGGGAAATGCCCGCTTGAGTTCCATTGTTGCAGGTTATATAAGGAAAATGGTCCATGAATTCTCCCATCTGGATCTCCATATAACCATACCATATTCATATCCGAGCCATTTACAACGAGCTTATTGGACAGTGTGGCAGACGTTTCAGGTTTTACAGGGGCATGGTTTCTGCTATCTGAAATGGAAGGTCCAACTTGAGTATTGTGCACATTCAAGTTCTGTGACTCTCCTTGATGCTGTTCAAATTTATTCAATCTATCGCAGCTTTTTTTGCTTGCATCGGCCTGGAAGGACACTGTTTCAGTGACCTCTCTCTC
>JAKUCM010001819.1:0-57804 GCA_023374145.1 Lepidium sativum
CGCTTTTGGTCATTATTAAATGTTCATAACTTAATTATAGTTGGATTCAACCCGATTTAGAAGAAATTAAGCCTGTTATGCAATATTTAGTTACTCATTCAATGATTTGGCCTTAGATCTTACAGATCGATAGTATAGTATTTGGCCCAGCAAATACGTTCCGGAATAGTATTATTTAAAAAATTCACATATAGAGAATATTTTTACTCTTATTTGGATTGCCTTTATCTACCTTAGCAACAGGCTGTGAGTTCTAAGGTTGAGATAAAAAACCGACCCGAGATGTCCGATCCGACGAACCAAAAATTTGACAAATCGGATCGGTTAGTTAAATGAGAGTCGGGTATTTTAGAATATAGTAGAATTATAATTCGGGTATAGTATCAGGTCGGTTCGGTTCGGTTATTACTTAATCAAAATTTTATCGAAACATAAATTATTTCTTTTTCTTTTCTTGAAAAAGACATTAACATGTTGGTTCGGGATTGGCTCGGATCGGTTCGAGTCGGTATAAATTCATTCATTCGGGTCAGTTCGGGTCGGTTAAACACAAATACAGGCATTAACACGTTGGTTTGATTATGAATATCGATTTCATGGAAAAAATAGGTTAAAATCGGGTTGGTTTGGATGGAATATTTTTATCTCGAAATATCCTATACCTGAACCGAACCGATTAAGAATGAAATTCGGTTATTTTTGGACAATTTTCAAAAATCTAAAATTATTCAAAACTCGAATTAACTGACTAGAACCGACCCATATTACTCGAAGTCGCAGGCCTAATGAATTCAATTACCATATGTTTTTTTTTGTCAACATTGGACCACAAATAGTCGGCTTCAAGTGAAAGTGGGGGACTCGATCCCAGTATGTGCAAGTGCGCATGCCTCTTATAGATTTACCACCTGCCACTAGATTAAATGACACTTACCAATTATCATATGTTTAATTTAGGCTATATATAAGTTTTCAATCCAATTGTTTTATTTGAGAAAAATTTTTTTTTATCAAGCATTAATTTTTCTGTCAATAATTTAGTAGATAAATACGATTTCTTAACATCAAATTCGGATTAAAAAGAAAAATTCTCGCTTTCTTTTGTTCTAAAAATAAATATATATATATATATATATATATATATATATATATATATATATATATATATATATAAAATCAACGTGGAAAAAGATCTTATAAAACCAAATAATGACTTGTTTCGTCACATTTGAAATTGAGACAAAGAGTCATAATTAAGTAATGAAATGTATTGTGTTAGGTTTGATAATTATATTGTTATTTTGACTCGACAGATAGTCCAAACGCGTTCCAGACTACACCAACCAGTGAAAACAACGTCCCTACAAATTATAATAAAAATCTAAATCATCAAAAATTTGAATGAAATAGCCGTTGCAAAAAGCATTTTTTATGAAATATATGTATGATTATTCTCAATAATTTATTTCTGACACGTCTACACGTTTCATTGAGTTTTTAGCACATCCCGTAAATGTCTGCAAAACGTGCATTGATGCTTTGTTTTTTGTTTTCTTTTTTTTTATAGATGTTTTTTTTTGTCAACGGGTACAAATGGCCGGGCCATTAACCAAATTCTTGCAAATGTAAGTGAGAGGACTCGATTGCAAGATGTGTAAGTGCGCTTATGAACTTACCACCTGCCACTAAACTAAATGCCACTTGTCTTTGCTTTTCTTATATGATATAGATAATTAATTGAATGCAAAAGTATAACTTAAATGAAATTTCACCACTTGTTTCCTTATTTGAATAGGTAAAGATAAGAACATTTGATTTTTTGTTTACTAATTTTTTTTTATCAACGATATAACCAAACAATGACAAACAAATCACAAGACAGATACCTGACCTACCCTGAGTAGAGCATCAGCTTTATTATTTAATTGTTTGGGAATGACCGATAAACTGCAAGAAAAAAACCATAGGCTAAGTCTTCGAAATTCCTCCTGGTATGATGAGAACGCCGGCCACTCCTCTGACTGCTGGATTACAGAAAAGACCGTTTCGCAGTCCGTTGAGATCTCCACTTCCTGGATCTGTAGCTCCAGAAGCACTCCCAAGACCTATATTACTACCTCATCCTCCGCATGAAGATCTATTACTAATTTAGAATAAACAAACAAAAAATAGAATATATACAACACTCTCTCTCCTTTATCACTTTATTTATAGATTTAGAAACCAGTCACAAATTTCTAAGGCAGCATCGAACCTACAGTAGTAACTCTCTTCACTATATTACTTGACAAAAAAAGAACCAACTCTCTTCATCTATATAACCTCCTTTCTTAAAACAATTTACAAAACAAAATCTGATAATCAGACGAACAAAATTAAGAATGAGAGAAAAATATCTTTCTTTACTATTAGTGCTTATTGTCTTAGCTTCCAATGAAGTTTTTGCCAAGAAGAACAACAATAACTCTGCAACACCTATATTAAGAAGAAGTGATTTTCCCAAAGATTTCATTTTTGGGTCTGCAACATCTGCTTATCAGGTAATAACTCTTATGATTTCTTCTAATTATTAATTTTTGTAAAAAAGGAAAAAGTGTGATTAAAAAATGACTGGATTTTAAGGTTGAAGGAGGTGCTCATGAAGATGGCAGAGGACCAAGTATTTGGGATACATTCTCTGAAAAATACCCAGGTTTTTTAATTGAATTCATTATGTTTTTGAGATCTATATTAGTATTTAGATTTAAGATCAGTTATTTTAGTATACATGAATTTGTGTGAATATGTTCATATGAAAAATGGTCCTGAAAAAAAGGCAAAAATGAAACAAGAATAGGACCTCAACTACTCATTTTTTTAAAATTATTGTTTAATGAATTATAGTGAATAAGCTGATAATTAAGCTTAATTTAATATGAATATTACAGAGAAGATAAAAGATGGTAGTAATGGGTCTGTTGCAGATAACTCTTACCATATGTATAAGGTAAATTGTCTTTTTGAAGATTGTTGTTCTTATCTCCATTGGATTCAAAATTACTCACAGTCTTTCATTATCATAATTAATAACAGGAAGATGTGGCTTTATTGCATCAAATTGGATTTGATGCATACAGATTCTCAATCTCATGGTCTAGAATTTTACCTCGTAAGTGATCTATTTCATTTGGCCTTCTTTTCTCTTTGAATGATTGTTCAGACATGAGATTTGATTAAGCCTCACTGTCAATTATTTTCTTGTTTAGGTGGGAATGTGAAAGGAGGAATCAACCAGGCTGGTATTGACTATTACAACAACTTGATTAATGAACTTCTGTCCAAAGGTAAACAAGACAAAATTACATTTTGACTCATTGCTAAATTGTAACGCTCTCTCTTTCATATTAGTTTAGTTTAAAGATTTTAGTAATATAAAAAACAAACTTTTGACCAAATAAAGTAGTAATAAAAAGAGCTAAACTTGAGAGCGTGACGACCCCTTTCACTTGAAGGATTTGATTATTTGACTATGGATCAGGATGACTAGAATTAGAGTCGGTCCAGTAAATATAAAGGGGTTAGTAATATTAAGGAGAAAAATATTTAGGTTATAAGACCAGCTCCATCAACAATTCTTAACTAAGTATTCAACTCAAAAAAATAATTAAAATAATTAAAATAATAAAATGTATCTCTCAATTGAGAAATCTAGAAGACCATATATATTTATTAAAAGATCCAAAATCTAGATGTAACGTCCTGAATGGACAAAATTTTTAAAAAGAATAAAATAACGTCTGATAAATATATTATTGGTAAGAACCTCAGAGAAGAATATGATTTGTTGGAGATTCTCTAAATGGAAAGTATTTGGATTCTATACCTTAATAAAAAGCTGAAATTTTTTGGATCCTAAACTTACGTCTAAATGATCTGGCCAGGCTCTGAGAATTATGTGAATGTTTTAAACTGAAATTCAAGATTTTATTTCTCTCATTTGGTTATATATATATATATATATACTGTGATGGTGACATATTAGAGTACAATTCTCCTCACGTCTTTAGTGATAAATCTAGTTCTTCAAAATATGTTTAAAAAATTGTTTAATGCGGTCTAACTTGATAAAGCCAAGTTGGGGAAAAATGGCTAGTATAGTTTATTATAATATAGATTTGGAAACTTTACATAATAGTCAACGAATTCATTATGACATTTTGATGGGAATCGTCTGATTATAAGAAAGAGATCTTAGAGAGATAGCACTAAAATGTAATTGTTATGTTAAATTATGAACAGGAATTAAGCCTTTTGCCACCATTTTCCATTGGGATTCACCACAGGCTCTTGAAGATGCGTATGGTGGATTCCGTGGAGCTGAGATTGTGTAAGTCCTCCAAATCTATAACTTTCTGTAAATATTTATAAAAGAATTCACTAATTTTATTACTTTTGTTTTGTTAGGAATGATTTCCGAGACTATGCAGATATATGTTTCAAGAGTTTCGGAGATAGAGTGAAGCATTGGATGACATTAAACGAACCATTAACAGTGGTCCAACAAGGTTATGTTGCTGGTGCAATGGCTCCAGGAAGATGCTCTAAATTCACTAACCCTAGTTGCAGTGATGGTAATGGAGCCACTGAGCCATACATCGTTGGTCATAACCTCATCTTAGCTCACGGAGCCGCCGTTCAAGTCTACAGAGAAAAATACAAGGTCGGCAAGATATCTCTTTCGGTTTCGTAACCATCAAGTTACTGAATCATTGAGCCTAATGTGTCTTAATTGTTGTTGAACAGGCTCAAAATGGTCAAGTTGGTATTGCTTTGAATGCTGGATGGTACTTGCCTTATACAGAATCACCAGAGGATAGATTAGCCGCGGCACGAGCCATGGCTTTCACATTTGATTACTTCATGGAGCCACTTGTGACTGGAAAGTATCCAGTTGATATGGTTAACAATGTCAAAGGTGGTCGCTTGCCTACATTCACTGCAGAACAATCAAAGATGCTTAAGGGATCATATGATTTCATTGGAATCAATTATTATTCTTCCTCTTACGCAAAGGATGTTCCTTGCTCCACCGGAAACATTACTTTGTTCTCTGATCCTTGTGCAAGTGTCACAGGTGAAAGAGACGGAGTTCCTATAGGTCCAAAGGTACTTACTTGTCTCATAACTTGGTCTAATGAACTGACTCAAGTTCTGACTAATCCTTAACCTTGTATGTATGTGTGGCTTTGTGTTATAGGCTGCATCAGATTGGCTTTTGATTTATCCAAAGGGAATTCGTGATCTTGTCCTCTATGCCAAATACAAGTTCAAGGACCCTATCATGTATATAACCGAAAATGGTAAACTCACACAAACAACTCCTTCAATTCTTGGTTTATATTCTAGAATCCAACGGTTTTCTTCTGGATTCCATCGAGAATGGCTTTTTAAGGTAGTTTCCAGATGGATTTTTCTGTCTAGAATCATGTAATGTTTTAGTTTTCTAGATTTATATTTATATTTAAGAGTCCAGATGGATTATTTCGCCTAGAATCAGGCAATGTAACGACGTATATCAAACTTTGTAGGGAGAGATGAAGCTAGTACTGGTAAAGTCTTCCTTAAAGATGGTGATAGAATCGATTACTATGCTCGGCATTTAGAAATGGTTCAAGACGCTATCTCGTAAGCATCTACGAATCTCAATTCATACACCTAATGTGATTACATAAACACTATTTACATTTATGTGATTTTGTTAATTGACAAATTTTAGGGTTGGAGCCAATGTGAAGGGCTTTTTTGCATGGTCATTGCTAGACAATTTTGAATGGGCAATGGGATACACGGTCCGGTTTGGATTGGTTTACGTGGATTATAACAATGGATCTAAGAGAATTCCCAAAACATCGGCTCAGTGGTTCAAAAAGTGGTTGAATGAAAAGAAAAAGAATTGATGAATGCGATTATGCACATTTTATTATATTAATTTCACTGTTATGTCGGAGATTTATCTTTTTCTTTTTCTCCTTTGGAAATAATGAGCAATTGTTTTCGTGAAAAAAAAAACAACGAAACCGGTTAATATTATGGACTGACAAATACATCAAAGCTTTTGTATACTGTATTAAACCTAAGATTTGAATAAGAAGCAATCAAGATGCCTTGAAGAAGAAGCAATCAAGTCTTAGAGTCTTTTTTCCTTCTTGTGACTTTTGGAGACTCAAGGAGGGAGTCAATGTCACATGTCTTCCTTGAGACATGTGAGAAGAGAGCTGTTGGCTCCTAGGGAAGGAAGAAAGAGCCGTTGGCTCCTAGGAGAAATAAATGGAGCCGTTGGAGCAATTGGAGAAAGAAGACCACATTGCTTTCATTAAAGCTAATTACTACTTATAGAATTATCTAATTGCAGGTCTTACACATGTATGTAGTAGCTCTAATCTTCCTTACATAGAAACAATAAGTTGTATATAAATAGGATGTAAAGTTTATGAAAAAATTAAGCAAAAGAAAAAGAAAACTCTTTTTCATACTCTCTTCTCTCTAAATTTTCGAAATCTTCTTACCAAAATCTCTTGAATCTTCATCTTTAAATCTCTTCAATCTTATTCTTCAAAATCTCATATGGTATCAAAGCTTGGTTCATCATAGACCAAGATTTACCTCTTTCTTTTAACTCTCAAAGATCTTTGAAATTTTTCGAAATCTCCATTTGTGTTCTTGAAGAGCTTTTTCGGACCATTGGGTAAAAGAGTGATTCTTCGAAAAATCATGGAACACTTGAAGTTTTTAGGAGCTAATGTGGTTCTCAAGGGTGTTAACTACCTCTTATGGTCAAGAACCATCACTAGTGTGTTGAAAAGCCGAAGGTTTTGGGCTCATATTGAAGAAGGAGTTCCAAAGAAGGCGGGTTCGGTGAGTTCAAAGGCAAAGGAAAAGGAGGGTAAAGCCACAGATGGAGAAGATGAAGCAAAATGGTACCAAGAGGATCAAATTGCTTTAGTCATCATCCAAAGCTCACTTGAACCATCGTTTTATGAAGCCTACTCCCATTGTGAAAATGCAAAGGAACCATGGGAATCTCTAAAACGTGTCTATGGGAATCACTCCAACCTTAGTAGAGTTTATGAAGTCAAGAAATCTCTCAACAACCTAAAGCAATAAGGTATGGAGTTTACTCAATGGTTTGGGAAGTATAGATCATATTGGGCCGAATTAGAAATGCTTAGGCCATTTACGGTGGATCCAAAAATTCTTCATGAAAGACTTGAGCAAGATAAAGTCTTTAGCATGATGATGAACTTTAATCCAGACTATGAAGACTTGATTTGCCATATCTTGAGACAAAAGAATAGCAAATCTTCACTTGAAACAAAACCGAGGAAAAAGGGGTAAAGCAAATGTAGCAAATGAAGGCACGATTCAAGGCAACTCGGAGTCACACTCTCAAGGCACGAATGGCACAACTATGGTAGCTAATCAAGGGGAGTATGTAAGGAGAGATGACCTTGAAGAGCTCATCAAATCAATCAATGCTTTAAAGGAGTCCGGTAACTCTTTCTATGTCTCAAAAATTACTAAACCATTGGTAGTAGATTCCAGAGCATCTCATCATATGATTAGTAATAGAAATTTACTAGAAAATGTTAGACCTGCCCTAGGGAATGTAGTAATTGCCAATGGTAAGAAAGTTCCTATTGAAGGTATAGGAGATTTACGATTATTTGATAAAAGTTCGAAAGCTTTTTATATGTCATCATTTAAATCAAACTTGTTAAGTGTGTATAAGGCAGTAAATGACTTAAATTGCAAAGCTATTTTTGATCCTAACAAGTTTTATTTTCAGGATATTAAGAATGGTCGGACCCTTGGAGAAGGAATAGCCAAAGATGGATTGTATTTGTTGGATGATATCAAGAACAATCCTAATTTATCTTTTAATGCTACTTTATCTAGTTCTTCTAATGCTTTTAATTCTAGTTGTGGACTTGAGCATGATGAGTTGTGACATGCTCGTTTAGGACATCCACATACTTGGGCTTTGAATTTATTATTACCAAATGTTTTATTTAAAAATGATTCTTGTGAAGCATGCATTCTTGGTAAACATTGCAAATCTATTTTTCCTAAATCCATAACCATATATGATAATTGCTTTGATCTTGTTCATTCGGATGTTTGATCATCACCATATGAATCTAGAGAGGGACATAAATATTTTGTAACTTTTATTGACGAAAAATCAAAATTTACTTGGATAACATTGTTATCAACTAAAGATCAAGTTCTAGAAGCATTTACTAACTTCCAAACTTATGTGTTTAATCAGTATGGTGCCAAGATCAAAGTCTTAAGATCGGATAACGGTGGAGAACATATGAGCAATGCATTTCAACATTACCTTACGAAAAACGAGATAATTCATCAAACAACTTGTCCATATACCCCACAACAAAATGGGGTGGCGAAGCGCAATAATTGACACCTTATGGAGGTGGCTAGGTCCATGATGTTCCATTCCAACGTTCGTAAACGTTTTTGGGGAGATGCGGTTGTATCCGCATGCTACCTAATCAACCGAATTTCAACTCGAGTTCTCCAAGACTTATCACCATTTGAGGTATTAAACAAAACTAAGCCCACTATTAGTCACTTACGAGTGTTTGGTGTGTGTGTTTTGTATTTGTCCCAAGAGAACAAAAAAATAAACTCGAGCCCAAAAGCATTAAAAGAATGTTCATGGAGTACTCTATAACTCAAAAAGGATACAAGTGCTTTATACCGGATACACGCAGAATTATGGTGTCCAAGGATGTTAAGTTTATGGAGGAAAAATGTTATTATAAAGTCAAGAATTAGACAAGTATTCAAGACATTACCCGAAATAATTCCGATCGGGCAATGGGTCTCCGCTTAGTGCTGGGATCTCTTTACAAAGTCCTCAAGGAGCAAAGAGAGACAAAAACTCCAAAGAAGGTGACCAAAGTGCTCGAGTCGCAACCGACCTAGATCTTCAAACCAAAGCCAACATCCTCGAGACACAGCCAGCACGGGAAAAGTACGGGCTCGGGGAGGCAATGGCCAGCCAGAGTAATGTCACGGCTCGACGGGATGAAGTCACAACCGACCCCACCGAAGCCACCGACCTTACCGAAGCCGCGCCCGTCCTGACGGAAGCCGAGTGGAACTCCCGCGCCCCCGAGCGAAGACGCACCCGACCCGTCCCAAACCACAGCCGGTGCGAGTACATTGTTGCTCGACCCGTCGTCCGACCTCATCACGGTTGGTCCCTCGACCCTCCGCCGCTCCACCCAACACTGCAAGGCTTCCTGGTGGGCCGATCCACATGTCTACTTCAACAACATGGCCATGGCTCACCCTCTTCGAGGCCCATGTCCTTTCATTCACATCTTCCACAAACATCACGCATACCTTACACAAATTGAGCAACATTCCGTATCCAAGACGTATGATGAAGTCAGACAACACAAGGTATGGTGTGACTCTATTGATGATGAACATAGGACTATGGTAAGGAACCACACTTGGGAGGAAAGCCGTCACATCTTGGTGGATCTTCACTATCAAGTATAATAGTGATGTAACGATTGAACGCCACAAATCAAGACTCGTGGCTCGCGAATTTACACAAACCTTTGGAGAATATTACAACTTGATCTGGTTGCCAAACTCCACACGGTACATGTTGTTTTATCTTTAGCAACTAACTTGGATTGGGAATTGTGGCAAATGGATGTCAAGAATGCATTCCTTCAAGGAGAACTTGAAGATGAGGTTTATATGCACCCATCTTCGTGATTAGAACAAATTGTTCGTCCCGGCCAAGTATTACGCTTAAGGAAGGCTATATATAACCTTAAACAATCACCAAGGGTGTGGTATCATAAGTTGAGCCATACTTTGAGGAACCAAAGCTTCAAGAAATCTGAAGCCGATCACACCCTATTCACTCATCAAGGTAAAGATGATATAGTGGTACTTCTTGTGTATGTTGATGACATTATCATCACGGGAAACAAATTGACCGGGATCCAAGGTATTAAATCCCATCTTCACTCTGTTTTTGACATTAAAGACTTGGGAACTATGAAGTATTTTCTTGGTATTGAGGTTTGTCGCTCCCCGGAAGGTCTTTTTCTTTCTCAATGCAAATATATACTTAATCTTTTGCAAAAGTGTGATGTAGGTTCAAGAAAGGGTTCCACACCTCTTAAAGATACCTACAAAGTCACGTGCAAGGGGAAGAATGACGAAGATATCCTCTTTGCCGATGTACACAAGTATCGGAAAAGGTTGGCAAGCTCATATATCTTACCATCACAAGGTCGGACCTAAGCTATGTGGTGAATCAAATAAGTCAACATATGCAAGCACCAAGGCAATGCCATTGGAATATGGTAGAAAGGATTCTCCGATACCTTAAAGGAACACCCGATCATGGCATTTGGATGGGAAAATACAAAGACACAACACTTGTCGGTTATTGTGATGCGGATTAGGCCGGAGATAGACAAGATCGGAAATATACAACCGGGTATTGCACGTTTCTTGGAGGCAACTTGGTAACTTGGAAAAGCAAGAAGCAAAAGGTGGTGTCATGCTCAAGTGCGAAAGCCGAATATAGAGCAATGAGAAAACTCACAGATGAACTCATATGGTTAAAGGCATTGCTTAAGGATTTGGGAGTTGAGTCACAAGATCCGATCACAATTCATTGTGATAATCAAGCCGTCATTCACATTGCATCAAATTCGGTATTCCATGAGAGAACTAAGCACATCGAAGTGGATTATCATAAGATTAAGAAGAATATTGAAGAAGGTGTGATCTTGCCTTGCTACACAAGAAGCTCGGACCAACTAGCCGACATATTCACTAAGACCGCAAGCACAAAGGTATGTGAGTTTATATGCTCAAAACTCGGACTGGTTGCAATAACCAACCGTGACTATGAACCACACTCTTTTTCCCTCTATTGATTTTGTCCCATTGGGTTTTCCAATAAAATTTTTAATGAGGTGGAGAGTCACAACTTTCAAGCTTACTCCTAATGATCCACATTATGGAATTAAGCTTGAGAGGGAGTATTAAACCTAAGACTTGAATAAAAAACAATCAAGATGCCTTGAAGAAGAAGCAATCAAGTCTTAGAATCTCTTTTCCTTCTTGTGACTTTTGGAGACTCAAGGTGGAAGTCAGGGTCACATGTCTTCCTTGAGACATGTGAGAAGAGAGCTGTTGGCTCCTAGGGATGGAAGAAAGAGCCGTTGGCTCCTAGGAGAAAGAGATGGAGCCGTTGGAACCAATTGGAGAAAGAAGACCACATTGCTTTCATTAAAACTAATTACTACTTATAGAATTATCTAATTGTAGGTCTTACACACGTATGTAGTAACTCTAATCTTACTTACATAGAAACACTAGGTTGTATTATAAATAGGATGTAGAAACTTATGAAAAGATTAAGTAAGAGAAAAGAAAACTCTTCTTCATACTCTTTTTTCTCTAAATTTTCGAAATCTTTTACCAAATCTCTTGAATCTTCATTTTTAAATTTTTTCAACTTTATTCTTCAAAATCTCTGTATATCGTATACTTATTCACTTAACCATTTTTCGATGCTACCGTTCAATGTATAAGGATAATTATGGTATTAAGTTCCAGAAAAAATTATTATGAGAAGTGAAGTTAATGAAGCTACAAGTTTGTATTAATTTTCAATCATTTCGTATGCGTTTGATTACTAACATTAAATGAGTGGTTTGTATTGGCAATGGCTTATTTGGTTACCAACTAGATTATTACCCATGCTACGCATAGGATTTATATATTTTTAAATTATTTGTTATAAACCATGAGTAATAAATAAGTGAAACTTCTTC
Source organism: Lepidium sativum (assembly GCA_023374145.1). Taxonomy (NCBI): domain Eukaryota; kingdom Viridiplantae; phylum Streptophyta; class Magnoliopsida; order Brassicales; family Brassicaceae; genus Lepidium; species Lepidium sativum. The sequence continues at coordinate 11,883 of JAKUCM010001819.1, forward strand.
AAAACATAGAAACTACATTTCCAAAAGTTTCATTGCTTTCTTTTAGCTAAAGAAATTGAGCTTTGTCAAATAACTATATTCTCTTACCTTCACTTCTTCCAAAGTCTTAGTCTCATGTTCTTCAAGCTATTATTTTACCAAAACCATACCTTTTTAAACTTTAAAACAAAATCAAGTTTGAGGCTGTTGCTGGCTTCTTCGTATTGTGGGCTTATGCGGACTTGGGCCATATCTGATGCAGTTTTTTCTGGGCCTGCGTTTTCTGCTTCAGCCCAATATGTCTTCTTCACCTTTTCTGTTGCAGAATCTGCAGTAAGTTGAGAGTCAAACTGAGCAAAGACCAGGATATTCAAAGTAGACTTAATGATTATATGGACCATGAGATCAGAGAAGGAAGATACCTTTTAGTGTGTTGGGCTATATATTTGTTCTCCTTTCGTTGTGGTCTTTGGTGTGAATGATGTTGAGCATTGTGTGGTTTTCTCTCTTGGTTGTAAACTCTTTCTCCATTTGATTCAGATCTAATAGAAGACAGTAAGCTCTTTAAGTTTTCCGAGACTTACTGTGATCACTTCTTGATCACAGGAACTCGTATATGCTTCTTGTACCTACAAACACAAACAAATCTCGGTTATCTTGCGAAATAAGTAATATAATTGCAGAAGAAATTCACAACAAGTGGTATCAGAGCATCTCAGGTTGACGGTATGGAGCCAACTCTGGGAAGGTTTGAAGTCAAGGAGTTTAATGGAGATGGAGATTTTTCTCTGTGGAAGTTCAAGATGTTGGCTCAACTCGAGATTCTTGGTCTAGACTCTCCTTTGTTGCCGATCTATCCACCTGAGGAAGATGGTTATGGTTCTAAGGAAGAGAAAGCTGATAAAGTTATGAAGGATGGTAAAGAAGTGAAAGGCGCTGAAGCTGGACCTTCAAGAAAGTCTCCAGAACAACTTTTCATGGAAGCTAAAGCAGATCCAAAGTTCAAAGACAAGGACAAAAGAGCTAAAAATCTGATTGGTACTAGTCTTTTGGACAGTGTTCTAAGGAAGGTTAAGAAAGAAAGAACTGCCTATGAAATGTGGATCGCTTTGGAAGCTGAATACCATGTAAAAACTTTACCACAGAGATTCAATCTTAAGTAGAAGTTTTATAGCTTTAAAATGGATTCTGGAAAGAATCTGGACAAGAACCTCGACGTCTTCAACAGATTGATATCAGATTTATCTAGTGTTCACGTTGATATTGGTGAAGAAGATAAAGCTGCTATATTGATGAATAGTCTACCGAAGCAATTTGAGAATTTGGTTCATACTCTGAAATAGAGTGTGGGAAAGGAAACCATAACTCAAAAGGACATTATAAGCTCCGCATACTCTATTGAGATGGAGCTAATAGAGAAAGTAGTGTATAAACTCCATTCTGTTTCAGAAGGGTTGGTGGTTCAGTCTCGTGGGAGAAAAGAAAAAAGAGGGCAGTCTAAGGACAGTAGAAGTGACAGTAAGCACAAATCGAAATCAAAACCAAAAGGAAGATCTTGTTGGGCTTGTGGTGCTGAAGGACACTTTAAGAGAGACTGTCCGAAGAGAAAATTAAACACAAAGGGAGACACAACAGAAGCAAGTGTATGTAGAGCAGAGTACACAGAACCAGAAATGCTAGTGGCCACAAGTTCTTCATGTGAAGATGAGTGGATATTAGACTCAGGGTGTTCATATCACATGACATCTAACAGAGACCTAATGTTCGATCTAGAAGATGTAGATGGTGGAAAGGTACTAATGGGCAATGACAGTTTATGTGAGGTCAAAGGGGTTGGTAAAGTGAGTTTTGTGAATGATGATGGATCTACATTTATTCTGACTCAAGTAAGGTACACACCTACTGCAAGAAGAAATCTCATATCATTGGGGCAACTAGAAACTTTAGACTGTTTGTATCAGTCTCGGGATTATAAAATGAAGGTACTGAAGAAAGAAAAAGTTGTCATGACAGCCGATTACAAGAATACCTTATATTTCTTGAATGGAAAAGCAAAGATGTATGAATGCAATGCAGTAAAAGAATCAGGATGTTCAATGGATATTTGGCATAATAGACTAGGTCATATGAGCAGTCGCAATATGCAAGCATTGGTCAAGAAGGGTTTTATTCATGTTGATTTGCTGAAGGATTTTAGGGACTGTGAACCATGCATATTTGGAAAGTCACACAGAATCTCCTTCAACAAAGGTTCACACATTTCAAAAGGAACTCTGGACTATGTTCACTATGATCTTTGGGGCTCACCAAATGTGCCACCTAGTCTAGCTAAGAGCCAATACTACATGTCTTTTGTAGATGATTTTAGCAGAAAAGTGTGGGTATATTTTCTGAAAACAAAGGACGAGGCTTACAGCAGATTTGTTGAATGGAAGACTCTCACAGAGAATCAGAGTGGAAGAAAACTAAAAGCTCTAAGAACTGACAATGGTTTGGAATATTGCAATAGAGTCTTTGATGATCACTGCAAGGATAATGACATCCTAAGACACAAGACATGTCCCTATACTCCGCAACAGAATGGAGTTGCGGAAAGGCTAAATAGGACTATACTCGAAAAGGTGAGGAGTTGTCTAAGTGAAACGGGCTTGTCATAAGCATATTGGGCTGAGGCTACATCTACTGTGGTATACATATTGAACATAACACCTTCAAAGTCTATAGGCTACCAAATTCCAGAGCAACTATTGTCAGGAAGAGAGCCAGATTATTCATATATGAAACGTTTTGGATGTTTGGCATACTTTCACACTGACCAAGAAAAACTAAAGCCTAGAGCTAAGAAAGGGATTTTCTTAGGATATCCGCAAGGTGTGAAAGGTTACAGAATTTGGAGTTTGGAGGATAAGAAATGCGTGATAAGCAGAGATGTTGTATTTAATGAAGCAGTGATATATAAGGATATTGACAAGTCTACTAATGATGATTTACAAAAGGTTCAAGATCGTAAATCCAGAAGGGTCACTTTCTTATTGCCAGAGGATGAGGAAGAACATATTACTGAATCTGATGGTTTAACTCCGAGTGAAGGTCAGGACTTGGAAACCTCTATTTCTGCTCAGAATGACATCAATGATCGACAAGATCAAGATGATCAAGTAGAGACGGAATCCTATAATGACTACTTGATAGCTAGAGACAGAGATAGAAGAGTTACCAGAAAACCAAGCAGATTTATAGAAGCAAATGTGGCAATGTATGCTTTGAATGTGTCACATATGATGAATGAGGAAGAGCCAAGAACTTATGAAGAAGCTATGACTAACCAACATAGAGATATGTGGATAGAGGCAATGAAGGAGGAAATGAGTTCTTTGAAGAAAAGTAGAACTTGGGATATTGTACCGAGAACAGAAGCATATAGAACGATTGGTTGCAAATGGGTTTTCAAATTAAAGCCGAGAATTCCAGAGGTAGAGAAACCTAGATTCAAAGCAAGGCTAGTTGCAAAAGGTTTTAAACAGATAGAAGAGATTGATTACAATGAGGTCTTCTCTCTGGTGGTTAAACACATTACTATAAGGTTGACACTGTCAATGGTGGTTAATCAGAACATGGAATTAGAGCAGATGGACGTAAAAACAGCTTTTCTACATGGAAATATTGATGAAAATATTTTTATGGACCAACCAGAAGGGTTCTCGGATGGAGATGGAGTTTGTTTGCTAAGAAAATCACTCTATGGTTTGAAACAGTCTTCGAGACAGTGGAATTTAAGGTTTGATCAATTCATCAGGTCAAAAGGTTATCTCAAGAGTGATTTTGACAGTTGTGTTTATCTCAGGAAGTATGCAGAAGGAAGTTACATTTTTCTGTTGCTATATGTTGATGATATGTTGTTGGCAGGTAAAGATATGTCAGAAATTCAGAAGCTTAAAAGGATTTTGAGCAGTGAATTTGAAATGAAGGATCTTGGGCCAGCAAAGAGGATTTTGGGTATGGATATTTTAAGAGACAGAAAGAGTAATGTTTTAAAGCTTTCTCAAGAGTTTTATATTGATAAAGTCTTGAAAGTTTTTAACATGATTAATCCTAAGGTTGTTCAGACCCCCTTATGGAGCCATTTCAAGTTTAAATCTACAAGTCAAGACGAAAAAGAAAATGCAGAAAAGCAGATGAAGATGGTACCTTACTGCAGTGCGGTTGGCAGCATCATGTACGCCATGGTTGGATCTCGTCTTGACCTTGCATACTCTGTTGGAATGGTCAGCCGCTTAATGAGTTGTCCTAGCATTGAACACTGGGAAGGTGTTAAATGGATTCTAAGATATCTTAACTACTCAAAGAATCTATGCCTAACATTCACAAAATCAGAAAATTTTGAAGTCAGAGGGTATTGCGATAGTGATTACGCAACTGACCTAGATAGAAGGCGGTCCATCACTGGATATGTGTTTCAAGTCGGTTGTAATACTGTGAGCTGGAAATCGGGCCTGCAAAACGTGGTAGCTTTGTCAACAACAGAGGCAGAGTATATGGCTTTAGTCGAAGAAGATTACCTCAGAATTCGGTTTCTGTCAAGACTACGTTGAGATTGGTTCTGACTCCCAAAGCGCCATTTGCTTGGCCAAAAACAGTGTTTTCCACGAAAGGACGAAGCACATGGTAATAAGAATGATTTTTGTCAGAGATTTATTAGAAGACAAAATAATCAAGATTCAAAAGGTTAAAACATCAGAAAACCCAGCAGATGTACTTACCAAATCAGTGCCGATTCGGAAATTTGAAGAGGCTCTGGATTTTCTGGGGATAAACTGATGCATGCAAGCTTCTCAGAAGGAGAAGCATCAAGTTCTTTTGGCGGTAAAGTCAGAAGGTCTCCGGTGGTTGAATCAGAGGTATCGAAGGGTCAGATAGATTCTTCGGTGAATCTGAAAAGATAGAAAGGTCAGACAACGTTTGGGTGAATCTAAGGAGACGAAGGGTCAGATACATACCTCGATGGATCTAAGGATTCGAAAGGTTGCATGGTCTCTCCGATGGTTGAATCGGAGGTATCGAAGGGTCAAATAGATTCTTTGGTGAATCTGAAAAGATAGAAAGATCAGAAAAATTTTTGGGGTGAATCTAAGAAGTTGAAGGGTCAGATACATACCTCGATGGATCTAAGGAATCGAGAGGTTGCATGGTCTCTCCGATGGTTGAATCAGAGGTCTCGAAGGATCAGATAGATTCTTCGGTGGATCTGAAAGATCAGAGATATTGCATGGCATGATGAGCTTCTCGGGGTTGGTTTCGGAGGAACCAAAGAGTTGTTTTCTCTTCATCAGAGGACAAAACAAAGAATTTTCTGAAGGTGTTTTTTTTATCAGAGATGAGTTCTTGGAAAGGGTTTCATGAAGATGTAAAGGTTTTCTCTTGCGAGAAAGTTTTTGGTGGAGAAAAATGGATGAGATTCTCCATTTTCTCCGGTGAGAAGGTAGAGAGAAAAAGTCGCACAAAGGCGGAAGAGTGTAGAAGAAGAATGAAGAAGACGAAAGGTTCTCTCGGCGTTTGGGTGATAACCCTACTCACGAATTGGATCAGGGCCGAAGAAGTTAGGCCCAGCGACATTTTGTTTCGGTCCATCAGATGGCCCAGTAACATTTTGTTTCGGTCCATCAGATGGCCCAGTCCGAGATGGAGTTTATTGTGGGCTTATGCGGACTTGAGCCATATCTGATGCAGTTTCTTCTGGGCCTGCGTTTTCTGCTTCAGCCCAATATGTCTTCTTCACCTTTTCTGTTGCAGAACCTGCAGTAAGTTGCAGAGTCAAACTGAGCAAAGACCAAGATATTCAAAGTAGACTTAATGATTATATGTACCATGACATCAGAGAAGGAAGATACCTTTTAGTGTGTTGGGCTATATATTTGTTCTCCTTTCGTTGTGGTCTTTGGTGTGAGTGATGTTGAGCATTGTGTGGTTTTCTCTCTTGGTTGTAAACTCTTTCTCCATTTGATTCAGATCTAATAGAAGACAGTAAGCTCTTTGAGCTTGCCGAGACGTACTGTAATCACTTTTTGATCACAGGAACTCGTATATGCTTCTTGTACCTACAAACACAAACAAATCTCAGTTATCTTGCGGAACAAGTAATATAATTGCAGAAGAAATTCACAACACTTCGCATGCAGGATTATCAATGAGCTTATTACAAGAATATATAAGTGGAAGAGTTATGTAAAGCATATATTGACAAGATAGTCTTTGGAAACTGCTTCTCAGTTTCAACATGATCCTAAAACTGTTAAAAGACGATACATATCATGAGTAAAACGAAAGGATATAAAATAGAAACTTCGAATACTGAAACCCTAGCAAGACTTGGTCAATTGCATGTTCTCCAAAAACAGCTTATAATCCTAGAAATTAACAAACATTGAGCGTAATTAACACAGTTTCATAAACAGAACCGAAGTATTCAAAAAACATTCAAGAGTCAGTTGAATTACTTACTCGGTTCCAAATTGGCTTGTGTATTGCAAATTCATCAGAAAGAAAAACTTTAATCAATGATCCTTGGAACTTTTCGTAAATATTTAGCAAGCTTACATTTCAAATATTTTCGTTCTGTAATTATGTTCGCTGAACCTTCCCTTATAGAAAAAAGTTTATTCACTTAAACAAACAAATTTTCACACGCTTAAACATCTTATTTGCCTCAGGGAATAACAACATATCATATAGAGAAGTAGAAGAGTCTTTTTCATTCACTATATAATAAATAGCTTATGAGTGTTGTTAGAAAACTAATAAGAAAACTTGATGAGTTGTATTAATCTTATAACTTGATTTAATAATTTGGCTGATGTGTCAGTTTTAGAAAACTTGATGAGTTGTATTAATCTTATAACTTGATTTAATAATTTGGCTGATGTGTCAGTTTTAGAGGGCTTCAAAATGATGATGTGTCGAACCTTAGAGAGACGTAGTTCTTATTATATATATATTAGGTGAGTGTCCGCGCTACGCGGCGAGATCCTTTTTTAATTTATGTAATTTTGTTGCATTTTTTATTTATTTTGGGAGAACTATGAGAGGTTTATTACGGAAAGAGAAACAAATGTTTCAAATATTGATGAACAATATTTCGACTGAATACTTTGTCAAAAGTCGAGACTACTTTGATGAATATTGGCCATGTTGAAGTGGTTGAACTTGTTCTTCTCGGTTCCTTTCTGTACAATATAGAAACACTGAAATTACAGCATTGAAGTCTTACATACATCAATATGGGTATTTATTGTATATGAAATTACATGTGGCATGATAGTGAAGATTGTTGAAAATCTCTTTGTATACGACATTTTTAATGGCTGATTTGTTTTCTTTTTGTGTGGTGGCACTCCAAATTCGTAGCCCTTCTTTTGATGTGACGCGAGATAAAGCAACATAGAGTTGGCCATGATTGAATGCAGGCTTGGGTAGATAGATACCCACATTTTGTAAACTTTGGCCTTGACTTTTGTTTATTGTCATTGCATAACAAACTCTAATAGGGAATTGTCATCTTAGCATTTTGTATGGACAATTTGTATTTGTCGTTGTCATGATGATCCTTGGTATAAGCACCTTTTTCTTGACATTGGTGCCGGTTAGTACCTCTGCTTCAAGTACCTTCTCACCTAAACGAGTAACAAGCAGTCTAGTCCCGTTGCATAAACCTTGTTTTTGGTTTATGTTTCTTAACAATATGATTGGGGCATACTGCTTCAAAGGTAGGTGATGATTTGGTAATCCTGAACACTTGAGTGCATTTAGGTACTTTGTAGTGTATACAAGGTTAACTCCATCAAGGTCATCATCATCAGCGATACTGTCATCACTAAGATATTCTTTTATGTCACCTCCAACTTTTGCTAAGAAGAAATCATTTAGCTTATCAACAGTTTCATTCCTTGGTGTTAGGATGGCACGACCTCGCAGATATACACAGTTTCCGAAAGAGTTTTCGAGATTTGGGAATGTTGCTTCCTGCATTTCTCTCATTGAGTTTTCTCCTTTTTCCAAGAGTAATGTGTCTTCGGTCTCTATGTAGTAATTTTCTAGAGAAGCTTCGTTCAGAGTATTGACACTTTTAGCCTCGCCATTCCCAACTTGTAAAATCCATGCAGCAAAGTTTTTTTCGTCTTGCTTCATTCTCATGTTTTTGGTAAGAGTGGCAACGTAACAACTTTGCTAAATGTAAGATCTATTAAGTGTTGCGAGAATTGTATCTTGTCTGCTTCCTTGTGAGATGACTGGTAATATTTGTCTGAAATCTCCACCTAACAAAATTGTTTTTCCCCCAAATAGTTTTGCTTCTGCATCTGGGTCGGTAAAACTCATGATATCTCTTAATGTGCGATCTAATGCTTCAAAAGTGTGACGATGTGCCATTGGTGCTTCATCCCATATGATTAGATATGCTGTCTCAACCAATTCTGCGAGCATTGTTCTTGGTTTGATATCACACATCGAGTCTTCATGGAGATCTATTGGTATTTTAAATCGAAAATGAGCAGTTCTTCTTCCTGGTAGAAGTGTTGCGGCTATACCTGAAGTTGCAACAAGGATGACTATACGTTTTTCGGATCAGAGTTTGGAAATTATTGTCCTATAAATATAGGGTTTTCCAGTACCACCTGGGCCATTAACGAAAAATAGTCTTCCTTTGCAGTTGATGATTGAATCCATGACTGCTTCATAAACGGCAAGTTGCTCTTCATTTAGGTTGGACAACAATTGAATGTGGTTAGCTCTTTCTTCATCTTTATTGTAACTTAACTCATCCCGTACCATTGAGTACAATTAAATGTTGATGATCTGTAATCTTGTAGTGAGAATAGCTGGGGACAACCTCAAAATTGTTAAGTATATAAATGTTGCCTTCTTCGAGCTGGTTTTTGAATTTCTCCATGCGACGGTGGTAGATGGACCCTTGCATTACGGTTTCCTGAATATGTATGGATAAACGAAAAGGATGCGTAAAGTACTGAACATCGATGGGAATGACTTTTGTACATTAAGTACATTAGTTTAAACATAGAAAACTATATTAGCACATTTTATGTTAAAAGAAAACGTTAAGCAGGTAGGACACATAATTACTTTGATTTTTGTTGTAGGTAAGAACTATTGGTAGAGTTTTATGTTAGTGGAGATGTTGGTTACATCCTTTTTATCAAAAGTAAACCCATAATAAACGACTTTCATACCTTTTCTAACAATAGTAAGAAATCAAGACTGATGAGAACTCTATTCTGTTTGGGGTTTCGTGCCTCCCACATACGTAAAATGCGGACCATGACATGCTGCATTGTTTTCCCCACAACAAGTTTAGTGAGAGGTATGTTTTTTGGAATGAGAGTAGAGGAATTTGGTGTTTTAGAAGCCATATGATAGTAATTTAGGATGAATTACTGGAGATAGAACAAGTTGTTGTCATGTACGATTATATAGATATGAGTTGGGAGAGTTGAGTAGTCACTGGATGTTTTAATTGTGTGTTCATAGTAATTAAGATATGTGTTAATTATTTTTTTGTAGCTGTAAGTGTAGGAAGAGAAACAATTAAACGTTATACTTTCTTATTTGTACAAAGGTGAATGAATTAATAGAATTCAATACATTTCAACCTTAACATTGAAACTTTTGGGATTCCAAATGAAATTTATTGTGTTTTACCTTAAATTTAATTATAAGAATGACTCCATAGTAATAAGAGAGAAACGTATATAGTGATTTAAGTTAATAGTGGAAGTGAGTTAATGTCTTTTAATGTAGAATAATTGAATTATTGTATTGTTAATGTCTCATGAAGAGTATTGGTTACTTGAAGGTTAAGTAGTGTTGATAACTCATCATTTTTAAGTAAAGTAACCAATGAAATTATTTTATAAATCCAAGTCATCTAATACTTAAGACTATGTTTAATGATTTTTGTATACATCACCCAAATTCAGAACAAGGCGATACAATAGACCATCGTTGAAGGAGAAAAAGAAAGATAATTAGACTGTGACTAAACATGTGTTGTAAAGTACTCCAGCCTTCTGAAACAAAGGTAAAACTGAACTGAAACCTCTACTTATATGAACTTATTTGTAACAGGACATAAAACGTGACATCTATTTGAACACAAAGCATAATTATTGTTGATAATAGAAGAGATAATACAAAATGACCCGATTTAGTTACAAACATTAGTAAAACTTTGTGATTGAAAAACAAGAACGTATTAAACATCACAGTAGCAGACTTCAGATATGCTTTGTGATATAACAGTACATGACAACCTCTGCATATAAATAAGACAGAACGACCATACATAGCAATGGTTTCAAAAGAGACATAAGAGTAAAAACGTATCAGCTGACATGTGTTGGAAATTCCTGTAGGTTATGGACAGAGTTGTGGTTGTGATTCCTGGTGCGTCGGGCTGCTCACGTTCACAGGCGTGGGAGTTTCTGGTTTCAAAGAATGTGATGGCACAATGCATTTTTATTGAGAAAGCCATGTCTGTCAAGGAACTAAATCAGTATCTGGAGAAAGAGTTTTAAAGCAGACATGGAAAGAAGTGTTACAAAGGTGGATAACAGTTGCAACAGATTCGTGAAGAGTAATGGTTACTTGAAGGTTAAGTAGTGGAGAGGGAACTTAGTTTTTGATGAGTTGGATTAATCAAGCAATTTAATTGGTGTTTTTTAGATGATGTGTCATGCTGATGTGTCAACACCAGAAGAGACAACTCTGCTTTTATATATATAATAATTACCTCGAGATGTATTAAAATATATATTTTAAATGATTTGAGTAAAAATGACAAATAATTTTTTTTTTTGTTGTCAACGGCATATTATATTGGGCCACAACTGGCCGGCCCAATAGCCAAATTCCTATACAATGTAAATATGGGGATTCGATCCCGGGTTATGCAAATGCGTTGTCTTAGGTGGATTTACCGCCTGCCACTACGCTAAATGCCATTTGCAAATAATTTGTTATTCAATCAAATATAAATTTTAAAAATTATCTAAAATTATTTATTGTTGAACTAACAATTAAAACGAACACATAATTAAATGCATTATTATGAGAAACAAAATTTAAAAGTACGATTTTAAATGATTCTACAATATTTCAAAAATTCAAAAAAAATTCTATAGTTAAATACACAAAAATCTCATTGTTTTAACTCAAATTTTGGAAGATTTATCACAAGTCATCAAAAATCGAATCATTCAAATTCATTTAGGGGGCTTATTCAATCCAAACTCGATTACCTTTCATCTAAATGATTCCACATGAAGAGACATTTGAACTTATAACTATATTGAATTTACAATCTTCAAGAGCATTTCCAGAAACACACTTACTCGTATGCACAATCAATATTAACTAGCTCACCTTTAACAATTCACAAGAAAAAAAACTGTTGATTTCTTCAGTGTTGACTCAAAGGGTTCTCTCTCAACTCTGAAGTTTATCATACCTACTAGAAATGTTACTGCCACACACTCCTTAAGAAACTATTATAGAACATGTAGCTCGTATTATGTCCAAATTGTACTATTACAGTTTTATACGATAGTTCTTGGTATTGACAAGTATTCTAATACTATGATTTTGTTTTTTTCTGGAACTTGTCTCGTTTTCTCATTGAAAGTGTTTGTTTTTTGCTAGGTTACGAGAATGCAAAAGTATATTTTACTTTTATTCTTGATTTTAGAAATCGCAAAGTAAGATTTATTATTTTGAAAGAGCTTTTTTTTAAGGACCATGGAGATTAAACTCCGCAATAGTATTGTAAAAACTCACTCAGAAGCAATACAAATTTTTTTTAGGAAACTAGTTCCAAGAGTATCGTTGCGGAAAATAGAAACAACAATACTAGACAAGCGTCTTTGTATATACAAAACTATATAAATTCTATAAACTAATAATATTAAACTCTAACATACTTATAAAGTTAGCGGACTCACGTCATTGAATCTATACCCGAACATCTCTCTATCAAAGCCCTCATTAACTATCATCGAGAAGCTGAAGCCACAATAAAACTCCAATTATCAAATGATGTTGTTTTGATAACTATGTCAACACAACATCAATCACTGTACACATGTCGATAAAACAACATGGACATTTAAAAATTGTCAAACAATCATAATAACAGTCAATTATGATTTAAAGTGTATATTGATTTTGGCAAACAATATAAGTCATGTAAGAATCAACACGCCGTTAAAAATTTGGTTTAAAAATGATTTTTTATGGTAAAAAAAAGGTCTTTAATCTAATTACACACACCTTTAGTTGATTATTGTTTACAGAGATTTAAAATTCTTAAACTAATAATACATGAGTTTAATAAAATTTTGAAATTATGATTGAGTAATTTTTTTAAGAACTAAATTCTTTAGAAATTATAAAACCACTAAACCCTTCTTAGAAATCTACTATAATATACGATTATCTTAATGGCCTAAAGATTATTCAAAATGATTTTTTGTTGAAATTTTAGATTTATTGATCAACAAAAGGTGATATTTACAAATAAGCTAAAGTAGCTTAAATCAACAATCAATAGCCAATGACTATTCTAAAAAGGAACAAATGCAATTAGAATAAACGTAATTAAACTCTTCGAATCTCAAATCATTTTCTAAAATATAAAATATTAAAATAATAAAATAATATATAATATTTTTTGATGAGAAACATACAGTGCACATGTTCTCATATAGGAGCTTAATATTATCCGAGGAATATAAATATTCCTCAAGCCGTTTGACTAAAGACAAGACAAAGAGTCAAAATTCAACTGTTCTCTCAAGCGTGCATAACAACAACAACTCACAAAAAAAGTCATTAAAGGCGACTCTGCGACCATTCAATATTTGTGTGTTCCAAAATCAGTATTTAAATAGATCAAAGACATTAAACAGCTACTAGATCGAGTTACAACTATGAATAAAATGGTTTTTACGCTTTTGTTTACTTTTACTAATAAAGCTCTTTGTTCACGTGACATAAGATTAACTTTTTAAGTTATTATTTGAATTATTTTCAAAATTATGCGTAGAAGTGGCCAAATTTATAAGATTAGATTTGTTCTAGCTACAAAATGCATGCGTACACATTCACTTCTGGTCACTACTTAGCAGCCACGTAGAATATCAACTTATGAATAAAGACATTATTGCGACTATATCCAAACTAATTAATTAATAATTATTTTTTATAGTTATATATATTTTTAATATAGATAATATAGTTTCAACTTGAAAGAAAAAATTGTTTTGTTAGTTTAGACTAATGATCAATTCTTCTCAAATACAAAATATGTAATTATTTGTATTTGATTATCGAATGTCTAAATCTGCACCACGTCCAAACCCCGAATGATTAGTTTGAGCTTAATCAAAACTCTCCCTTGATTAATCAAAAAAAACATAGACTGTCTGCATGTACATTATACAGTCTCTCTGGAGCTAAAGTGGAGTACCAATACTCTTTTCTTTTATTGAAATATTAAATTTATTGATCAACAAAAACAGGTATATACAAGTGGGAACATGTCAATATAAATCTATTTTGGTCACCAAAGAATAAAAAAATTATGTCGGATGTAACTCAAACCATTGTCTCAATAGTACTTACATTTATAAAAATTAACGGATGTAAATATACATATAATATTCGTCATTCATATTACATTATACATTGTCCCATATATACTGGAACTTTATTGTTTTGTGGTTACACTGTGATCGAATATAGTTATGCTGATCTCATCCCAATACTTTAATAAGTCAATAACAACTCAAATATTTTCTCCAAGTATATAGGAAAATCTGATTCGGACTTGTAATCAGGCTATAAATATTTTGTAAAGTCGATTGTGCAGACTCTATGAAGAGATATAGAACAATAATAATACGTTACCTAAGTTCAAATCTCTCCTAAATCATATTTTTTTAAGTGCACCTGAGAGGATATTTATATAGTTTCTTTTGGCCTGAATTAAACTCGGAACAGCGGTAATATAGTCTTTAAAATCGAATCACCTGAGTTATATATATACAAAATGACTAAAAAAATTTAACATAGTTTTAGAAAAATAAGATGAGGAATTTTTTATATATATACCAACTTCATGCTACTGTAAATTTCTCATTGATAGATATATATATTAGTCATGGAAATTAAGAAACATTTATCCTCTTAACTGTATGTGGTTAGTTGTTTTATACAATGTAATAATGTTGTTGAATGTAACATAATCAGTCTTTTTATATTTGCATTTCATTTACCTGGAACTTTATTTAAATATAATTTGTGGTTTGTGATAGCATTACAAGAAGAAACCGAAAGAGAATTGCAAGTTTTTTTCTTAATTTTTATTTTCTTGGGTCAACAATTTGATAAGTTACTTTTCAATTACTAAAACTCCAATTCCTTTGGGGGAATAAAATCTCCAGTTCCACAAAGAAAATAAAAACAAAATCAATCGTTATATATGATCTATATGTGTTACATGCATCAACGGCTATATATGAGTTAATTAGAATCCATGTTAGAAAATGTCAGCTTTTTGTAATCGTGAAAGCTGTAAGAAGTAAGAGCATTCTCCACTTGTAAGAGCTTTAGAGAATGTGTTTCCATGCAAAAAAGAGTTTTCGACAAAACATACTGTGAACATAGTCAATATTAAGACCACGTTCAATCTCCACTTGTCCAAATCATTCCACTTTAACAAAAAATAAAATAAAAAATAAAATTTATTCCTGGTTTTTATCAAAAAAAAACATTCATTCCATTTTCTATAACATTCTTTCCACCATTTTTTTTAGAAAAAAACATGCATTCCTTTGTACACTTATATTTATACATAACTGAATCTAACCATTGATCCTGACTACATTCAAACATGAACATGAATAGAACCTAAGAATACAGTCCAATGTGGAGTCAAAACAAAACGTAGCCAAACTTTGAACTCTCTACCCTAATTAGTTATTTCCTTATTATTTACTCTTTATTACATCATTTGTTCATTTTATAATTTTTCATACATATTAAAAAATAGTTAAATGTTCAATTATGTCTTTGATTGACTATTAGAATTCCAAAACTATATATTATATTTATTTATTTAATTAAAAACAAATGAGATCATTTTATATTAAATATGTATTGAAAAATAAAAATGACAACACCTAGACCAACATTACTTTTTGGTGTACATTACTTATTGGAGTTGTAAATAATTACAATTAAAATAAAAATGACAATTAAATTAAAACAAAAAATAGATAGATTACATTACTTCTTGGAGTTGTAAATAATTACCTTTCCACCTAGACCAACATCTAGAAGACTAAGCTCTACAGTTTATATATAGCACAAGAGAATCGTTTAGCTTGTAATACCTACAAATCTCAATCACTTCGAAGAATATACAGTATTCCAAAACAATATTTTAAAATATGAAAGTGCATTTTTTAATTCTTCTTTTAATAATCTCATGGTTATCGAAGAAGATTACTTCATTTCCTACTGAATCTCGAGTAATTGATCGTCATAATTTTCCGGATAATTTTGTTTTTGGAACGGCTGCATCTGCTTGTCAGGTAATATACTAGTTAATAATATTTATATATTTTCTAATTTGTTAGATTATGATAATTGGCACACAAAAAAATTGTATGACGTTGTTAAATGATGCGAATCTAAGATCCGTACGTACGTAAATTAGTTGCAACTTATATGAAGTCATGGATTTTATTCTTCACCTTTTTATATGTGTCAAAATAATTAGATATGTGATGTAATTGTTTGTAATGCATGTTAGATTTTCTGCAAAAATAAATATTTAAAATTTTGTTTTCTCTAACATTTAAGCTTATCTATTTGTACATTACGTAGTACGAAGGTGCAACAAGTGAAGGTGGCAAGTCTCCAACTATATGGGACTACTTCAGCCATACATTTCCAGGTTTCTTTTATTTATTTTTATAAATTATATTTCGTAAAAATATAAAAAAATTATACTAATAATTGTATTCCAACTGCAGAAAGAACCAATATGCAAAATGCAGATTTAGCGGTCGATTTTTACCATCGTTACAAGGTACTACAATCTTATATATATATATATATATAGTTATTCTGATCGTTTTTTGTACTAATTTTAATGAAATATTTATATAAACCAGGATGATATCAAGTTGATGAAAGATCTAAATACGGATGCTTTCAGATTTTCGATTTCGTGGGCTAGATTAATACCTAGTAAGTAAATCTTTTTATAAAATAAATGATATACATTTGGTAAATTTAATATATATGATAATAATTTTGTGAATCTGCAAAATTTTGGTTATTATTAAAAAGGTGGAAAAGTAAAGGATGGAGTAAACAAAGAAGGTGTACAATTCTATAAGGATCTCATTGATGAGCTTCTTGCTAATGGTAAGTTTGGCTAATTAGCTAAACCAAACTCTCAAATGAAATTTAATATAATATTTGTTACATTATCTGGTCTATAACGCTCAAACATATGCAGACATTCAACCATCGGTGACATTGTATCATTGGGACCATCCTCAAGTACTTGAAGACGAATATGGAGGTTTCTTAAACCCTCAAATAGTGTAAGTAAAAATTACATTATACTTATATTAAGATGCACATAAAAGAAGTTAATGCTAATTAGTGTTTTAATATTTTTTACCAGTGAAGATTTTCGAGATTTTTCAAAAATATGTTTTGAAGAATTTGGAGATAAAGTTAAGATGTGGACAACTATTAACGAACCTTATATAATAAGTGTTGCGGGCTACGAAACTGGCAATAAAGCAGTCGGACGATGCTCGAAATGGATTAATAGTCAATGTCAAGCTGGTGATTCAGCTATTGAGCCTTACATTGCATCACATCACCTTCTTCTTGCTCATGCTGCAGCTGTACAAGAGTTTCGTAAATGTAACAAGGTTTGTATTTACGATTTATTTTTTTGTCAATGATCAGATCGATAAGGTCCAATAAATAGCTCAAAATCACTCTTTAGAACTTCTTTTAATTTATCTGTGGTGAAAATGGTTGAAACTCTAACGTCATAAGTATTAGTTGACTAAAAAGAACTCAGCATAAACCACCCGACTAAAAAGAACTCAGTATAACTTCTTCTTCTTTTTTTTTATCAACAATTGGATCGACAAAATCTCGATCCATAACTAAAATCCCTCACGCTGAAATCCTAATATATTATATGTAATGAGAGAGATTGAACTTATGATATCAAAATCATTAGTTGGACTATCCTTACTAGCAGACTTAAAAAAACTTGTCAACAATTCTAATTTAAATGAATTTAACATTTTTATTATTTTAATTTTCTAAAATTAATCGTAATGATTTGTGTGATTACAGACTTCACAAGACGGTCAAATTGGGATAGTGTTATCACCTCTATGGTTTGAGCCATACGACTCTACTTCTCTAGCCGATCAAGAAGCTGTTAAACGAGCTCTAGCTATAGAACTAGATTGGTAAGTTTTTATACATACTTTACATAAATACAAAACATTTAATATCAAATCTTTTTTGTAATCATATTTATTCATCTATATTAGGCATTTAGATCCAGTTATTCACGGAGATTATCCAGAAACATTGAAGAAACAAATCGGAAATAGATTACCTTCTTTCACCAAAGAACAATCTAACATGTTGAAAAATTCATCGGATTTCATTGGAATAAACTATTATACTGCTCGTTACATTGCACATCTTCCACATATTGATCCTTCACGACAACGATTCAAAACCGACCAACAACTCGAATGGAGAGGTAAGAATCCTAGAATTCGTATCCTTACAATATTTTTTGTCCTAATTTATTCACTAATATTTTAACTAATTAATGTTTATGTTTTTGAACAGTCACAAATCACAGTAATCACCACTTCGGACCAGGGGTATATAATTTGTTGAATAGTTTAAATATTTAACATAATTAAAAAGATTCTAAGATTTTTTTTATGTGGCAATTTCAGGAAGATCGAGGAATAATTCAATCATATCCACAAGGATTACGAAAAGTTCTTAATTACATTAAAGAAAAATATAATAACCCTATCGTCTATATAAAAGAAAACGGTTAGAAATTTTATTTATTTATTTATCTATTAAACAGTAAAGTTTTCTTTACATATTAATATTTATTTACTTTTATTATTTTCACAGGAATTAATGACTACGACGATGGTACAAAATCGCGAGAAGAGATTCTCCATGATACATTCAGGATAAGCTACCATAAGGATCATCTCCAACAACTCCAAAAAGCTATAATGTAATATTTCATATTTATTGTTAAAAATTAAATGATCATATTTATTAACTTTCAAACTTTGTGAAAATATTAAAATTCTTAAATGGAAGATAAAAAAATAGACGATAAGTGCATTTAATCAAATGGATAAGTACCTCCTCTCTATCTAATTTTGATTTTGAAAAGTCGTGTTTGTCCCACGTAATATTATTTTGTCGATCAAATTATATTTTTTTCAACAATTGGTTTAATAAAACTCATTCGTCAATCGCCTAAACCTTACAATATCATGTATGGCAAATACAATTTTTTTAAATCAAACTCGGATTAAAAAAACAAATAAAAAGGACACTCAACTATTTAAGCACTCTCCCAATGTAACTGTTATATATTGATAATTAACTTTTACTTACCATTTTGTTAATATTAATTATTTTTCTTTATAATAACAGAGAGGATGGATGTGACGTAAGAGGATATTACATGTGGTCATTACTAGACAATTTCGAGTGGGAGCATGGTTATTCAACTAGATTTGGTTTGTACTATGTTGATTACGACAACGATCTCAAACGATATCCTAAGGATTCCGTTAAGTGGTTCAACCAGTTTCTTAATAGATCGGTCGTGAAGAATGTAGTAACAGAAGAGAAAGAAGTATGGGATGTGTCACATGAGGAAAGGTATAATAAGACCTTTGATGATTCAGAAGGTTTTAAAGCATCTATTGGTTCGATTCTCGATATCATGACGAACATATCGAGAAGAGAAGAAGAAGAAGATGATAGAGGTCATTGTGCTTACAGGAATTTCAATGATCAATTGGGTTTATTGTTTGGATCATCTAATTCATTGTGATTTAAAACACTTTTGAAGTGCCATGCTCAGATATAGCGAAACGAAAAGCAAGGGTAAAAATATGTGGCCTTTTCATGTAATAAAAATCTGAAAATAATAATAAATGTTCACAGCATACATAATAATAATGTTAATAAATTTGAGATTTTTGTCCTCTCGTTTTTATTTAATAATACAAAAAGAATACGAATCTCAAATATATAAGTGGACAGACAATAATTAAATTTTAAAAAACAGACCTCTAACAAAGAAAATCAAGAGATTTAAACAAAGAAAAATGTTAAGAAAAGAAACATAAGAAAAAACTTGTTAGAAAAGTAATCCAAACTCGAGAATTAAAATCTCTACAATAAGCAAGTCTCATAGTGAATAAAATATACATCACAAATAAAGAATAAAGTTTCTGCTTTGGTATAAAGATCTCATAATACATATAGGAATGTTAAAAGTAAAAAACTGACCATAAATTAAACTATGTCGACTAAAAAATTGCATAGACATAAACTAATATAAAACAAGACCTCGATCAAAGTCTTCGAATAAATATAAGTTTGTGGCCTTATTTTATTATATAGTAATTTAAAATATTAAATATGCAGAAAATTTTACACATATATAACTTTAATACACAAAAAACTTTAATCATATTTATCAAAAAAATGAAACTTATAAGAAATCTTATTGCAAATGTGGCCCTTCCAAATATATGACTGTAAGCAATTGCCTTATTTTTACAAGACCAAGCACGACTTTTCACTTTTGGTAAATAGACCCATTAAAGTTTTGCTCTGGTCTTGGAAATTGTTTTATTTTCTCTGAAAATAATAAGTATCCTCTATGTCCTAAATTACAAGATGTTATTTTAATTTATTATAATTTTAAGAAAGTCACAGAAAATATGCCAAAATATTAATATTCAAAAGATACTAAATATATTAATTTTCAATTAGAATTCACAAAATATTTTATAAAATGAAACCAATTAAAATTTCTAAAATATTTTATACATTAGGACATAAGAAATATTAAACGGTTTTTAGTACTCTTTTTCAAAATATGTTTTAAGATTTTCACATATATTCAGAAAATTGTGAAATGTCAATTTAATATTTTTTTGGTCGGGAATTTAATTTTTTAATTCTAGTAAAAATAATTAAGAAAAAAATAAATAAGGACAAAATAGAAAATGTTGAACATCTACCTTTCCAAAACAATTTTCTTTTTAAGAACATTTTCTCCGTTAGACGGATGGAGTAAATATTATCAATGAATCCATTTGATCGTTAATAGCCTCTTGTTTAGTACCAACATTTAAATATTCCATCTTCATTTATTCAATAAGATGTTAAACGTAAATGCATAATAATTTTAAATACTTGTAAAATTGTTTAAAATATTTATATATTATAATTAATAGTATAGTATGAAGAATTAATATAATTCAATAAGAAAAATAAATTAAATTTTTATATTCAAATTTTAAATATTATGTTTTTTAATTAATAAGGATCGACAAATTTTGACCTATAATCAAAGTTTGTATTCTAAATTTTTTTTTTAACATTTATATTGGAAAATTTAAAATTTTAGTGGTTTGGGAATCCGTAAAATAATTACACCAAACGAAAACATTATTTATATTAAGACAGAAAATTTGAATAATGTTTTTAATGAATATAAGATTCGAATAGTCATGCAAATTTCACGAGGATAAAAAAGTAGATATGTGAAATGACATACTATAGTTAAATAGCTATAAGTATAAGATCATTCTCATTATACAAACATTTTAAAAAATGACAATTTTATTAGTATTTGAATATTTGTTCTAGAGAGTTAGAATCTAGCATATTTGCAAAACTAAAACATAAACCGACACAGATTCATAAGAAATGTCAGATTTTCACATGGGAGTTGTAAGCGTTTCGGAGAGTTTTTACATGCAAAAAAAGAATTTTTACCATAAGTTCAATATATTTAATTTCCACGTAGATCAACCTCACTTCACGAGACGAATTCGATATATATATATATATATATATATATATATATACACTTAGTCGAGAAGCTCATTGTTTGTAACGAAGAAGGAAAAATGAAGTTTCAATATTTCATTCTTCTTTTGATAATCTCATTGCTTACAAAGACAATAATTTCTCTGCTTCCTCCTGAATATCAAGCATTTGATAGAAGTAGTTTTCCTGATGATTTTGTTTTGGAACCGCCATTTCTGCTTTTTAGGTAATTTATCATCATGATACTATTCAGGTACTATAGTTTGCAAATATTAGGTTCTTTTAAAATAGGTAACTGAAATTCTAATTAATTACTTTATTTATTTATTTATTATCTATTATGTAGAGCGAAGGTGCAACAAATGAAGGTGGAAAATCACCAACTATCTGGGATAACTTCTCCCACACATTTCCAGGTTTTAATCTTTATATATAATCTCTATATATATGTATTATATATTTAACAATATATATATGTATTATAAATATTAAAGATTGTTGCTAATTATATATATGTATAATAATGGGTAATATTTTGTCATGCAGACAGAACCAACAATCAGAATGCAGATGTAGCAATCGATTTTTATCATCGTTATAAGGTACAATAGAATAAGGTGTGAATATTTTTATATTATAAGTTTGATAAAGAATCATTTTTGTTGTTGTGGACAAATTATTTATTTTCTTATCAATTTTACTGACAAAAGTTTATCAAACTGCAGGATGACATCAAGTTAATGAAAGAGCTAAATTTGGACAGTTTCAGATTTTCCATTTCGTGGGCCAGATTAATACCCAGTATGTATAGTTATAATAATTTTCACTCAAAAATTATTTTCTCCTAATTTTAATATATTTTGATTCAAAGGTGGAAAAGTAAAAGATGGAATAAACAAAGGTCTAGAATTCTATGGGGATCTTATCGATCAGCTTGTCACTACAAAAAACAGGTCTAAAACCGACAACACTTCCGACTATTCTATGGTTGTCGGAATTTTCCGACAAGAAAACCGACAACAGCCCACCGTTTAGACAGTAATAGAACAGTTGTCGGTTGTGGACGGAAAATTCCAACCTCTTCCGACAACATAAATATACCGACCGTTACCGACCAAAATGTCCGACAACATTTTCGACAACCACCCACAAACTTATTTTTCCGACAATAAAACCGACAACAGTCCACCGTTTGGACAGTAATAGAAAAGTTGTCGGAAAAGGTCAGAAATTTCTTACACAAACCGACAAACTGAAGATACCGACAACTACCGACGGGACCAGTAAAAACGTTCTCCAAATGTCATTTTCCAGTGTAACCAAAATTAGGTGAGTCTGTCAAAAACTATCAAAAACGGTAGGAAAATGCATCTATATATCCACAAACGATCATGTTGTGATACATCTTCGTTTTTAAAAACGTATCAAACAAAATGTCAAATATATATTTTCGAGTTTGGATGGATCAAGAAAAAACGATCCTGAAACGGGCTTACTTACCCGAGAGTATGCTGATGGGATGAAACAATTTATGGTGTTCGCTGGAAATCAAAGCATTAAGCGCGAAACAGGTAAGATGTATTGCCCTTGCCGTAAATGCAAAAATATGAGATTTATTTCAGTAAAACAAGTTTGGCTCCATTTGTATAGTAGAGGTTTTATTCCTGGGTATAAAGTATGGTACTCGCATGGAGAAGATTCATTTATGGTTAATTTTGCTAGTACTACTGCAAATATAGATAATGGTTTAGGTACTCGTGGAACTATGAATGTAGAAGGTGAATGTATGGTTAATGACAGAAGTGGTAATGAATGTTGCGGTGGAGGTGTTGTTGTGGAATCGACAGTGGAAGGCGAGAACGTAGTTGGTTTAATTCAGATGGTTAACGATGCATTTAGAGAGAATATGTCTGCTTTTGAGGAGGGCATTAATAGAGGGGAAGAGCCAAATCTAGAAGCATAGAGTTTTTATAATATGTTGGATGCAGCGAAGAAACCGTTGTACGGTGGGTGTGAGGAAGGGATATCTCTGTTATCGACTGCAACTGACTTGATGAATATCAAGATAGACTACAATTTAGCAGAGACATGTGTTGATGCGATAACTAATTTGTTTAGCAGGAGTCTACCTAAAGATAATATTGCTCCTAGTTCGTACACAGAGGTTCAAAAATTGGTAGCCGGACTTGGGTTACCGTACGAGATGATAGATGTATGTACGGATAATTGTATGATATACTGGAGAGAGGATTCAGATATGGTGCAATGTAGATTTTGTCGTAAACCTCGGTTTCAGGAAACATATGGTAGAAATCGGGTCCCATACAATCGGATGTGGTATTTGCCATTAGCAGAAAGGTTGAAAAGGCTCTATCAGTCCGAGCGAACTGCAGCTGCAATGCGATGGCATGCGGAACATAATTCACATGGAGAGATTGCACACCCATCAGATGCGAAAGCATGGAAACATTTTAAGTCAGTTTACCCTGATTTTGTTGCCGAAAGCAGGAATGTGTATATCGGCTTGTGTACAGATGGCTTTAGTCCATTTGGGAAACATGGTAGACAATATTCTGTTTGGCCGGTGATTGTTACACCATACAATTTACCGCCCTCACTTTGTATGAAGTCAGAATTTCTATTCCTGACAGTTGTAGTCCTAGGGCCGGATCATCCAAAAAAATTACTAGATGTGTTTTTACAGCCACTAATTTACGAGTTGAACCAATTATGGGAGAGTGGCGTAGAAACAGTTGATGTGTCTTGTCAGATTAATTTTACGATGAGAGTCGTCCTTATGTGGACTATCAGCGATTTTCTTGCGTATGGAATGTTGTCTGGGTGGACGACACATGGGAGAATGTCATGTCCAACGTGTCAGGACAGTGTAGAAGCGTTTTCTACCCATGGATCATCCGTACCGGAAAAGCACAACATTGTTTACAAAGAATAAGAAAGTGATGTACGGTCCACCACCAGAACCAGATGGCCTTACAATATTAACCCAACTGCGAGATTTTGGCGCAGAAAAAACGATGGAGTGTGGGGGAAACGGGCATTGTCCTGTTGATGGCGTTGGAAAGTATCACAACTGGCACAAGAAGAGTATATTTTGGGACGTGCCGTATTGGAGAACCCACAAGCTACTACATTATCTAGACGTTATGCACATTGAAAAAAATTTGTTTGAGAATATCATCAATACTATTCTGAATGTGAAGGGGAAAACAAAGGATAATTTGAAATCGAGACTAGACTTACCTGATATATGTGATAGAAGAGCACTTCATGTACAAGGTAACAATAAAGTTGGTCCTTGTCCAATATTCCGTATGGATGCTTCAAAGAAGGTACGAATGGTAGTTAATACAAAATGTAAGCTACTATGATGTTTTGTAATTTATAAACTAATTATATGTAAATAGGTGGTATTTTTCTATTGGATAAAACACAATGTGCAATTTCCTGACGGTTATGCCTCGAATTTGCGCAACTGCGTAAACAGTGCAGAGGGAAATTTTATTGGGATGAAAAGTCATGATTGCCATGTCGTGATGCAAAGATTATTCCCGTTTGCCTTTTCGTATTTGCTACTCCTATACACGAAGCTGTTGCAGGTAAAATTTTAATAGTAGTATCATGTACTTTGTGTAAGCAACTTTGCAATAAGAAATAAGCTTATAAAATATGCAGGTCTCGGCTCATTTTCCGGGATTTGTGTTCGCGTAGTCTCACTATAGACGTGATCAAGAACTTGAACGACAAAATTCAAGTTATTTTGTGTAATCTTGAAAAGATTTTTCCTCCATCATTCTTCGATGTTATGGAACATCTTCCGATTCATCTATCACGGGAAGCAGGTTAGTAGCTTTTCATTTTGTAATTTTGTAATTTTTATATAGATTAAATGGTCAAGCGATTCCAATACAGAGTTAGGTGGACCAGTTCAATACCGCTGGATGTATCCGTTTGAAAGATACATGTTTCAATTAAAAAAGAAAGTGAAAAACATGAGTAGAGTCGAGGGTTCCATCGTTGCACAATGCTTAAACAAAGAAACCACAAATTTCTCTTCAACGTACTTTCATCTGGAAGTGCAGACAAAGAGACGTAGATCACCTCGACATGATGACGGTGGCGAACACCCAATTTATCCTGCATTTGCTCCTGATACATTTTCTCAGGTTGGTAGGTTAAGCGGAAAAGCAAAACAGTGGAAACTTAGTACGGCAGAAAGTAAACACATGCATCTGTATATTGCCAATAACTGTGTCAAAATTGAAGATCTAGAGTGGTATGATTCGTATACTTTTTGTATTTCACATTATCATTCGTGTATGGATTTCTTATATGTATAAGTAAAAATTATACTATAGGATTTACATGGCCCAATTAAGAGCAGCTTATCCACACATGGCTGACGAAGAATTGTACGGGATCAAAGACGGCGAGTTCAATGAATGGCTAAAATTCTATGTAAGTTTCAATATTTATGAGGCAAACAATTGATGCGAAATTATGTTTTGTTAGTAACACGATATTGGAATACAGGTTACGAAGTGTTCTTCACTTGGGCAACAATTTCCGACATGGTTACAAGAGTTTGTGATGGGTCCAGTCTCTGTTGCTAATTCATATCCAATGTATTGCACAAGAGGCTATGCTTTCAAAATTCTACGTGAGGGGATGAAAAGACCGACTTCGGATTACGGTGTGTCTTCCAGGTCTGGTGACACCATTTACTACGGTGTTCTACAAGAGATATTGGAGGTTAGCTACCGAGGGCTTATGGGTTTGAAGTGCATAGTGTTCAACTGTAATTGGTACGACCCGACAATAGGAACAGGTGTGCATGTCGATGAGTTCGGTGTTACGTCTATTAACTGTAAATGTAAGTTTCAAAAATATGATCCTTTCATCTTATGGTTACAAGCATATCAACTATGCTATCTAGCATACCCACAACTCTCAAACAGAAGAAACAATTGGATTACTGTGGCATCCATAAACCCATGAGGAAGACTCCATGGACCATCAGAACACGATCCCATGCAGCAGGCGAGGCCGGGAATACTTGGATCACTTGGTATTGAACTTGGTATTGACATTTCTGTAGATATAACAGAACAACCAGATGCAACGGTCCATGACGACTCTGAAGACTATATTACAGAGTTCGGGAATGATTCACCCGAAAGTTCTACAGATGATTCAAATGACTTTGATTCTGCCTCGGCATAAAATGTTTGTAGCATTTTCGCATAATTAAGACAATATTTGTAGCAGGAAATTAAATTACTTATTTTCAATAATTATTATTAGTTTCGCTACGATTTTGCATATCGAATATAATAATTCTCTAAAATATTGTATAGGTAACAAGAACAAACTTTTGATTTATTCAAAACCCAATTAAAATTAATAAAATTTAAATTTTTTCAATGTATGAATTAATTAGTGTAGGTTTTACACTAACATTTTTTTTGCAATTAAACTTAATTTTAGTATTATAATATACTGTAGGAACCGGTCAGAAAATTACCGACGACTTCCGACCGGTGAAAAAAAAAAGCGGCAAAACGAAGCGGCAAATGAAGCGTCTCCTGGAAGTTTAGGAGACGCTATCCGACGGTTTCCGACAACTACCTTCGACTTCCGACATTAAATCATCTTCTCCGTCTCTTTCTTCTCCACTCGCAATTTGCAGAAAATCTCCAAACCGCCCTCCGCGACGACGCTTCTGCCATCGCTGGCCACTGCTTCCGCCACCAGCACCATGTAAGTCTTCTCATATTCTCTTCAATTTCTCTAAGCGATTTCCTGAAATAGAGTAGAGGAATGGTTAGGCAATTTTGTGCAAAATCGGTTGTGAGTAACAATTGGGTTGGGTAGAGAGGATGTTGTTCGGTTGGTCTGTGCGTTGAGGGTGGTTGATTTCACAAATCGCAATTTCATCACCTCCATTTTACCACTTCACCATTTCACCATTAAACTTATACATACACAATTACATACACAATTATATACTTAATTACATACACAATTATATACTTAATTACATACTAAATTTTATACTTAATTATATACTTAATTACATATTTAAGGAAATATTACATGTGACTTTATGTAAAATTTTATAAAATTTTACAAAATTTTACAAAATTAAGTAAATGGGTTAATAGGTGGAAAATCCATGTGAATGTATAATGTAACTTGGTAAAATATATTAAACTTTAGTAAAATAAAATAAATTGATTAAATTTTATAAAATCCATGTTCATTTTACAATGTAACTTGGTAAAATTTAGTACAATTAGGTATATTTCCAATTTATGATTCATTACAAATTAAATGAAATATTTAATTACATAAAATATATAAATATATTACATGTAATATAGGTAATATAGGTAGTATACATATAAGTTTTTGACGCTTATGAATAAAACTTTTACATATCTAAGCAACCTTTACTACGACAAAAGTACAGTAGATAAAATTCTATACTAAATATATGTCGAGAAAACAAAAATTTTATATATATATGTCAAAGTATATATAGTTTTCCTAGGAATTTTTTCTTTGACAGGTCTACCTACAGTGGCTTTCAAAGACACCTACACGGTGTCGTTGACTCGGACCAGACACAGAGTCCGAGTCCTAGTCAACCATCTCCACAAGAATCTCAACCACTAGGTTCTGTGGCCCACCTTACCATTGAACAACTTCTCACTGCAGAAGGTCGTCGTCATATCACCGTACTCGACCCAAACGAAGGTTCTTGGTGCATTTTTTCTGTTTATTTATATTTATTATTTATTTATTTTATATATTACATTAAATTAATATATTTAGACTCCTAATGTGTACTAAATATTTGCCAGGTTTCGGTATGAAAAAGGTATTAAGAAGGCTATTCTTAAAATGATTCAGCATCAGTTGCCCCAGGCTTATCCCCGCTACAATGACTTCCCGCGGGAATTGCAAGAGAGTTGGTTTAAATCTTTCACGGTAATTTTATTCTAAATTAACTGTTCAATTACGCATGTTTACTCTTTTTTTTCTCAACTAGCCTACTCACTTTTAAATCCCCTCCTACTATTGCAGGTAGGAGGTTCGATCCATGGTGCCTTGAGGATTTGTAAAGTGACTACACCACTGGGCCACCTGTCCTCGGCATTACGCATGTTTACTCTACATATTTATTTTACATATTGGAATTAAATATGTTTTAATTATGTATTTCCTTTTTTATTTTCAGCAAGATTTTAATTGGGACGTCGAGTTGACTCCTCGGGTGAGAGCTGAGTTCGATAAACAGTGCCGCGCTTCTTACAAGAACAACATACATGAATGGAAACAAGCTTGGAAGGCAGGAAAGAAACAACATCCCTGTTGTAGCCCGGAACTTTTTCAACAATTCATAGCATATTGGGAGCACGGGGACACCAAAAAGGTCTCAACAAGAAATTCCCTCAACCGGAATAGCAATCGCTGCGGATTAGGAGTTGCGACCCATAACAACGGGGCTCAGACTTTCGAGGAGCGTTAAGTAACTTACCAGGACACGTGAATGCTCCTTGAAAGTCTGAGCCCCGTTGTTATGGGTCGCAACTCCTAATCTGCCGCGGTTTCTGTTCCGGTTGAGGGATTTTCTTGTTGAGACCTTTTTGGTGTCTTCGTGCTCTCAATATGCTATGAATTGTTGGAAAAGTTCCGGGCTACAACGGGATGTTGTTTCTTTCCTGCCTTCCAACCTTGTTTCCATTCATGTATGTTGTTCTTGTAAGAAACGCGGCACTGTTTATCGAACTCAACTCTCACCTGAGGAGTCAACTCGACGTCCCAATTAAAATCTGCTGAAAATAAAAAAAGAAATACATAATTAAAACATATTTAATTCCAATATGTAAAATAAATATGTAGAGTAAACATGCGTAATTGAACAGTTAATTTAGAATAAAATTACCGTGAAAGATTTGAACCAACTCTCTTGCAATTCCCGCGGGAAGTCATTGTAGCGGGGATAAGCGTGGGGCAACTGATGCTGAATCATTTTAAGATTAACCTTCTTAATACATTTTTCATACCGAAACCTGGCAAATATTTAGTACCTATTACGAGTCTAAATATATTAATTTAATGTAATATATAAAATAAGTAAATAAAAATATATAAATAAACAGAAAAAAACGCACCAAGAACCTCCGTTTGGGTCGAGTACGGTGATATGACGACGACCTTCTGCAGTGAGAAGTTGTTCAATGGTAAGGTGGGCCACAGAACCCTGTGGTTGAGATTCTTGTGGAGATGGTTGACCAGGACTCGGACTCTGTGTCTGGTCCGAGTCAACGACACCGTGTAGGTGTCTTTGAAAGTCACTGTAGGTAGACCTGTCAAAGAAAAAATTCCTAGGAAAACTATATATACTTTGACATATATATAAAATTTTTGTTTTCTCGACATATATTTAGTATAGAACTTTATCTACTGTACTTTTGTCGTACTAAAGGTTGCTTAGATATGTAAAAGTCTTATTCATAAGTGTAAAAAACTTATATGTATATTACCTATATTACATGTAATAGATTTATATATTTTATGTAATTAAATATTTCATTTAATTTGTAATGAATCATAAATTGGAAATGTACCTAATTGTACTAAATTTTACCAAGTTACATTATAAAATGAACATGGATTTTATGAAATTTAATCAATTTAATTTATTTTACTAAAGTTTAATATATTTTACCAAGTTACATTATACATTCACATGGATTTTCTACCTTTTAACCCATTTACTTAATTTTGTAAAATTTTGCAAAATTTTATAAAATTTTACATAAAGTCACATGTAATAATTCCTTAAATATGTAATTAAGTATATAATTAAGTATAAAATTTAGTATGTAATTAAGTATATAATTTTGTATGCAATTAAGTATATAATTGTGTATATAATTGTGTATGTAATTGTGTATGTATAGGTTTAATGGTGAAATGATGAAATGGTGAAATGGTGAAATGGTGAAATGGAGGTGATGAAATCGCGATTTGTGAAATCAACAACCCTCAACCCACAGACCAACCGAACAACATCCTCTCTACCCAACCCAATTGTTACTCATAACCGATTTTGCACAAAATTGCCTAACCATTCCTCTACTCTATTTCAGGAAATCGCGTAGAGAAATTGAAGAGAAGATGAGAAGACTTACATGGTGCTGGTGGCAGAAGCAGTGGCCAGCGATGGCGGAAGCGTCGTCGCGGAGGGCGGTTGGGAGATTTTCTGCAAATCGCGAGTGGAGAAGAAAGAGACGGAGAAGATTATTTAATGTCGGAAGTCGAAGGTAGTTGTCGGAAACCATCGGATAGCGTCTCCTCAACTTCCAGGAGACGCTTCGTTTGCCGCTTCGTTTTGCCACTTTTTTTTTTCACCTGTCGGAAGTCGTCAGTAATTTTCCGACCGGTTCCTACAGTATATTATAATACTATAATTAAGTTTAATTGCAAAAAAAATGTTTGTGTAAAACCTACACTAATTAATTCCTACATTGAAAAAAATTGTATTTTATTAATTTTAATTGGGTTTTGAATAAATCAATCTTGTTACCTGTACAACATTTTAGAGAATTATTATATTCGGTATGCAAAATCGTAGCGAAACTAATAATAATTATTGAAAATAAGTAATTTAATTTCCAACTACAAATATTGTCTTTATTATGCGAAAATGCTACAAACATTTTATGCCGAGGCAGAATCAAAGTCATTCGAATCATCTGTAGAATTCTCGTGTGAATCATTCCCGAACTCTGTAATATAGTCTTCAGAGTCGTCATGGACCGTTGCATCTGGTTGTTCTGTTATATCTATAGAAAGGTCAATACCAAGTTCAATACCAAGTGATCCAAGTATTCCCGGCCTCGCCTGCTGCATCGGATCGTGTTCTGATGGTCCATGGAGTCTTCCTCGTGGGTTTATGGATGCCACAGTAATCCAATTGTTTCTTCTGTTTGAGAGTTGTGGGTATGGTAGATAGCATAATTGATCTGCTTGTAACCCTAGGATGAAAGGATCGTATTTTTGAAGCTTACGTCTATAGTTAATAGACGTAACACAGAACTCATCGACACGCACACCTGTTCCTATTGTCGGGTCGTACCAATCACAGTTGAACACTATGCACTTCAAACCCATAAGCCCTGGGTAGTAAATGGTGTCACCAGACCTGGAAGACACACCGTAATCCGAAGTCGGTCTTTTCATCCCCAAACGTAGAGATTTGAAAGGATAGCCTCTTGTGCAATACATTGGATATGAATTAGCAACATAGACTGGACCCATCACAAACTCTTGTAACCATGTCGGAAACTGTTGCCCAAGTGAAGAACACTTTGTAACCTGTATTCCAATATCGTGTTACTAACAAAACATAATTTCGCGTCAACTGTTTGCCTCATAAATATTGAAACTTACATAGAATTTTAGCCATTCAGTGAACTCGCCGTCTTTGATCCCGTACAGTTCTTCGCAGCCATGTGTGGATAAGCTGCTCTTAATTGGGCCATGTAAATCCTATAGTATAATTTTTACTTATACATATAAGAAATCCATACACGAATGATAATATGAAATACAAAAAGTATACGAATCATACCGCTCTAGATCTTCAATTTCAACACAGTTATTGGCAATATACAGATGCATATGTTTACTTTCTCCCGTACTAAGTTTCCACTGTTTTGCTATTCCGCTTAACCTACCAACCTGAGAAAATGTATCAGGAGCAAATGCAGGATATATTGGGTGTTCGCCACCGTCATCATGTCGAGGTGGTCAACGTCTCTTTGTCTGCACTTCCGGATGAAAGTACGTTGAAAAGAAATTCGCGGTTTCTTCGTTTAAGCATTGTGCAACGATGGAACCCTCGACTCTACTCATGTTTTTCACTTTCTTTTTTAATTGAAACATGTATCTTTCAAACGGATACATCCAGCGGTATTGAACTGGTCCACCTAACT
The DNA here is from genome assembly GCA_023374145.1 of Lepidium sativum. Taxonomy (NCBI): domain Eukaryota; kingdom Viridiplantae; phylum Streptophyta; class Magnoliopsida; order Brassicales; family Brassicaceae; genus Lepidium; species Lepidium sativum. Next base: position 44,126 of record JAKUCM010001819.1, read on the forward strand.
CTATATTGGAATCGCTTGACCATTTAGTCTATATAAAAATTACAAAATTACAAAATGAAAAGCTACTAAACTGCTTCCCGTGGTAGATGAATCGGAAGATGTTCGATAACATCAAAGAATGATGGAGGAAAAATCTTTTCAAGATTACACAAAATAACTGGAATTTTGTCGTTCAAGTTCTTGATCCCGTCTATAATGAGACTAGCGAACACAAATCTCTGAAAAATGAGCCGAGACCTTCATATTTTATAAGCTTATTTCTTATTGCAAAGTTGCTTACACAAAGTACATGATACTACTATTAAAATTTTACCTGCAACAGCTTCGTGTACAGGGCGCGGTAGCAAATACGAAAAGGCAAACGGGAATAATCTTTGCATCACGACATGGCAATCATGACTTTTCATCCCAATAAATTTTTCCTCTGCACTGTCTACGCAGTTGCGCAAATTCGAGGCGTAACCGTCAGGAAATTGCACATTGTGTTTTATCCAATAGAAAAATACCACCTATTTACATATAATTAGTCCATAAATTACAAAACATCATAGTAGCTTACATTTTGTATTAACTACCATATGTACCTTCTTCGAAGCATCCATACGGAATATTGGACAAGGACCAACTTTATTGTTACCTCGTACATGAAGTGCGCTTCTATCACATATATCAGGTAAGTCTAGTCTCGATTTCAAATTATCCTTTGTTTTCCCCTTCACATTCAGAATAGTATTGATGATATTCTCAAACACATTTTTTTCAATGTGCATAACGTCTAGACAATGTAGTAGCTTGTGGGTTCTCCAATACGGCAAGTCCCAAAATATACTCTTCTTATGCCAGTTGTGATACTCTCCAACGCCATCAACAGGACAATGCCCGTTTCCCCCACACTCCGTCGTTTTTTCTGCACCAAAATCTCGCAGTTGGGTTAATATTGTAAGGCCATCTGGTTCTGGTGGTGGACCGTACATCACTTTCTTATTCTTTGTGAACAATGTTGTGCTTTTCCAGTACGGATGATCCATGGGTAGAAAACGCCTGTGACAATCGAACCAACAAGTTTTTCTCCCGTGTTTTAATTGGAATGCTTCTACGCTGTCCTGACACGTTGGACATGACATTCTCCCACGTGTCGTCCACCAAGACAACATTCCATACGCAGGAAAATCGCTGATAGTCCACATAAGGACGACTCTCATCGTAAAATTAATCTGACAAGACACATCAAATGCTTCTACGCCACTCTCCCATAATTGGTTCAACTCGTAAATTAGTGGCTGTAAAAACAAATCTAGTGATTTTTTTGGATGATCCGGCCCTGGGACTACAACTGTCAGGAATATAAATTCTGACTTCATACAAAGTGAGGGCGGTAAATTGTATGGTGTAACAATCACCGGCCAAACAGAATATTGTCTACCATGTTTCCCAAATGGACTAAAGCCATCTGTACACAAGCCGAGATACAAATTCCTGCTTTCGGCAGCAAAATCAGGGTAAACTGACTTAAAATGTTTCCATGCTTTCGCATCTGAGTGTGTAATCTCTCCATGTGAATTATGTTCTGCATGCCTTCGCATTGCAGTGGCAGTTCGCTCGGACTAATAGAGCCTTTTCAACCTTTCTGCTAATGGCAAATACCACATCCGCTTGTATAGGACCCAATTTCTACCATATGTTTCCTGAAACCGAGGTTTAGGACAAAATCTACATTGCACCATATCTGAATCCTCTCTCCAGTACATCATACAATTATCCGTACATACATCTATCATCTCGTACGGTAACCCAAGTCCGGCTACCAGTTTCTGAACCTCTGTGTACGAACTAGGAGCAATATTATCTTTAGGTAGACTTCTGCTAAAATCATTAGCTATCGCATCAACACATGTCTCTGCTAAATTGTAGTCTATCTTGATATTCATCAAGTCAGTTGCAGTCGATAACGGAGATATCCCTTCCTCACACCCACCGTACAACGGCTTCTTCGCTGCATCCAACATATTATAAAAACTCTATGCTTCTAGATTTGGCTCTTCCCCTCTATTAATGCCCTCCTCAAAAGCAGACATAGTCTCTCTAAATGCATCGTTAACCATCTGAATTGAACCAAGTACGTTCTCGCCTTCCACTGCCGATTCCACAACAACACCTCCACCGCAACATTCATTACCACTTCTGTCATTAACCATACATTCATTCACCTTCTACATTCATAGTTCCACCAGTACCTAAACCATTATCTATATTTGCACTAGTACTAGCAAAATTAACCATAGATGGATCTTCTCCGTGCGAGTACCATACTTTATACCCAGGAATAAAACGTCTACTATACAAATGGAGCCAAACTTGTTTTATTGAAATAAATCTCATATTTTTGCATTTACGACAAGGGTAATACATCTTACCTGTTTCGCGCGTAATGTTTTGATTTCCAGCGAACTCCATAAATTGTTCCATCCCATCAGCATACTCTCGGGTAAGTAAGCCCGTTTCAGGATCGTTTTTTTCTTGATCCATCCAAGCTCGAAAATATATATTTGACATTTTGTTTGATACGTTTTTAAAAACGAAGGTGTATCACAACATGATCGTGTGTGGATATATAGATGCACTTTCCTACCGTTTTCGACAGTTTTTGACAGACTCAAGGACACATATAGGATAAACTACCATAGAGACCATCTTAAACAACTTCACAAAGCTATAATGTAAACTCCGATCCTCAGGTTTTTTGTTATCTATAGTATTCTGATTGTTTTTGCAAAAAAAATATGTTTGCATTTACTTTCAAAAAGATATTATATTACAAAATAAAATATAGTCAAAACATTAATTTGTATATATATATATATATATACAATAAACATTAATTATTTGATACAAGTTCTTATTTATAAACATCAAATATTCTGATAAGTGAGAAATATATATATATATATATATATTATAAACAATTTCTAACGGAGAAATCCCTCAAAAATCTGTGTGAATTATACATTTTTGATGGACTTTTGAAGGATTTTTTGTCCGTTCTGGATAGTTGGGAATTAAAATCCGTCTAAGTTATATCAAAACAAAAAATAGTACTATTTACAAAAAGAAACTCATCTTGTGATAATAAAATAAAGTATCAATATGTCATTCCAAACGTTTTTTTACTATGCATTTTTCATTCGCTAATAAAACTAATGATTTCTTTTTTTGCAGTTCTACATTATCATATTTACCAAAAAAATAACTCAATTAATGTTTTTATTGTTAAATCAGAGAGGATGGATGTGACGTGAGAGGATATTACATGTGGTCTTTACTAGACAATTTCGAGTGGGAATATGGATACTCTGTTAGGTTTGGTCTGTATTATGTCGACTACGACAACGATCTCAAACGAATTCCCAAAGATTCAGTACTGGTTCAAACAGTTCCTCGATAGACCGGTCGTGAAAGAAGAAACAAAGAATGAAGAAGTATGTATTAATGTTTCAAGCGAGGAAGAAAATAATAACAAGACTTTGGATAATTCTGAAGCTTTTGAGACATCAGTTTATCATATGGTCAATCTCAAGATAAATGGATCGAGAGTGATAAAGAAGAGAGAAATTTCTGTTCTATTGAGAATCCTAATGGTCAGTTGAGTTTCTTGTTGAAATCATCACAAAATTCTTTGGGAATCTAAAGAACATTTTGTGGATGAGAGTCTTTAGATTTTCAAATTGTGGTCTTTTAGTAATCTATGTATTTGTGGTTATGGATGTGTAATCAATTTAAACTCATAAAATGTGTGTTTTTTTCTTTTTTCGTGAGTTCTACTTTGAAAATGAATCCTATGAAATTTGAAACAAAGAAAGATTAATTACAAACCCTAAACCCCAAACATTGTAAGATCTATGTTAAATATTAATACATAATGATACCTAAAATTAATATATATTGTATGTCCAAAAACTATAATGAACATGTCCAATAAAATTTTTAAAGCCTATTATATTATAGTAATGGAAAAAACAATGGCCATATTCTTAACTATTTTTCAGAAAATACTCATTTTAAGACTACAAAATAAATATGAAAATGGTTGTTGAAAGGGAAAAAATAATAAAAAGGAAAATGTAAAAGAAAATAACAGGAGTAGTCTATGATGATGTTTGTTTCATTCATAAATTGATTAAATATATTCTTTAATTGTATTAAATATATATAGTGGCATAGCAGTCTAAGACTCTAAGTGTCTACTGTGCCAAAACTAAACTCATGATATCACTTATTATCAAAAAATGCAAATTCGTCTATATATAGTCATGATATGTGGATTCATAATTTCAACGAAATGAATATTAATTTTAGACGTAGTTTACAAATTAGGAAATAAAGTATTTGTTCGAATTGTCGTTATTAGTTTCCAAAATAAGAAATGCCGTCAAAATTGAACATAAAATATCAAATAAATATCTTTTTCTGACTTTTCAACATACATGTATAAACGAGAAGAAAAAAAATGTTCTGAGCTTTATGTTCCACAAAATAAACGTGCATATAAAGTATTATTGATAATACCTGAATTCTAATAAACTCCTGATATGAAAATGACACATTGATCATATAATAAAATGTTATTATCATCATCTTAATTTTCATTTGATCACGACATAGGATAAAATGTTGCTATCATAAAAAATAAAATAAAAGGATAAAATATTTTTCATGGCATAACTAACAAGAATACTTTTTAGTCCTCATTATAAATAGCTAACTCTTAAAAGAAGTTTAATTTTTTTTTAAAATCTAAACAATCGATTATATTTTAAAATTCGTTTGATAAATTATTTACCCAATATTAAAAAGTAAAAACAAAAGTCTATTTTTGAAGGTAGCAAAATGTGTTTTGGGTTTGTCTTTAGATCTTTTTTTGAAAATTAATTAGTCCATTGTCTATATACATTCATGAAAGTTGTTTATCTTCGTTTTTGTTTTTTTTTTCAGTGTCCGTTTATACTGTTTTTTTTAATAAACAACTATACTTACCGTTTCAAAAAATTTCATTTTAAGTTAGGCGTAGCATGAAGAAAATCCAATTCGATTTGTATAACAGATAGCCGTTTAATTATTAAATCCAAATATTATAAAAATACATAATTAAATTATTCATTCCCCACGTTTTAATTCAATTTATTAGATGAATTTAATATTTTTTGGTAAATTAAATCGCATATTCAACTTTTGACTCCCCAAACAAGATTGTACGTATTCAATTTTATACTAATCATAGTAATATATAAGTCTTTCATCGATACAAACAACATTGTAAAAACATGACTATTAACATTATTTATTTTTGATAATAATACTGCAAATAATAACTACATAAATTTCCCTGTTTCTGGTAATCAAGAATTTTGGACACAGTGGATTTTATAATAACCCTAAGACATGCAATTTACTATGATAACTGAATTTTAATTTATTTAATTATTTCTTCTTCTTTTTTAACTTGGACGATTCGGTTCATTAGTTCCGATTTTCAAATCAAAGAACTATAAAAAAATCCGATTGTATCCGAAGCCTAAAGGGAGATTTGTGAAAATTCTTGAGTATGTCACTAAGGTTCGAACCTGAGAGTTCCAAGACTCCCAAACTCACACTCAATCACTCCCAAATATTTATTTTGTGTGTGTGATAATAATAAAGTTTTGATTGATTGCTTTTATTTGTACTTTTATATATTCATGTTGATCATTATTGTTGGAGGCAAAATTTCATTAATCAGATATGAGTCTGTGATAAGTGGATATGAAGAACTTTTGGAGCAGTTGATTAGTTCAGTCTCATCTAAGAGTGTATCGATTTGACTAATCCAGCGTTCTTCACGCAGTACTTTTTAAACCAAAATTATTTGTGCACACTTCTAAAGACCTTAAGATATTATTTTATAATTTTACTTTCTTTAGTTTTTGTTTTTATGTGATTTTTTTTCTTTGTGAGTATTCCTTTTTATCTAGTTATTTTGTATTTTAGATTGTTCTAATAAGTATAAAGTTGGTTTAAAGAATTTTACAGTGTTTTCATGCATTATTAAATGTTATGGAGGATGAAAGAATAAAAAAATGAGAGAGAGATGGTCATGCATGAACCTTTCAGATGGAAATCTTCCCAGATTTGGATTTTGTTAGATTTAATTTATTATGGTCGTGCATGTGGATTAATGAGTAGTCTATTAATTTAGAACACTAGGGTATGGTAGGTTGATTAGTTTATAATACTTAATAGTTATGTACTATTCCTAAATCCTTAAATCATAAAGTTGATGTCTAAGTTGGTAGTATTAGATAGACTTAATGTACAAGCTGTGTAAACTTTTTTTTCATTTTTTTGAGTTATATACTTGAGTTGACAAAAAAAAATGGTTAGGTATTACTAATTTCCTTGCTTAGGTAGATTCCTAATTAGCCGGAAGATTTTCGATGAAATATCAGAACCAATCTCATAAGTTTTTTACATTATTAGCCAATGAAAATTGATTATTAGGATGTGTAAAGGCTACTTAAACTTGTGAGTAATAATTGAGTCTTTATGTTAATTTCATGATTTACATAAAAATTAGTGTAATGGAAGCAATTTAGTCTAATTGAATGATCTTAAGGCTAACTATTAGCATTACTTTCGTTGAATAACCATAATATATTAGGTATAAATTATTTTTAATGTGTAAGATTATATATTATAACTTATCGATCCGATTACTAACAAAAAACTATTTTCAATGCTTTAAACTAATTTTTGAAAAAAGATTCGATAGATTAATTAAACATTATATCGAGAATGTCATGCACTTGCTGTGTTAGCTCTATAAGATTTAAAACTTTTACTTGTCATATACTTAACATTATTTCTATACCTAACCACATGCTTATATAACTATAATTTTTTTGCTTAATTATGTTAAATCTAAGGGCCATATGTTTTTCCTTTTTACAAAAAAATCGCAAAATGATAAATTTATCCTAATACGTGTTAGTTGAAAAAATCATAGGTATATATATAATCTCTTTAGTATACGTGGTCAATCCTTTTTAACCAAAATAAATTAAAATATATTGAACTATTTTCATCAAAAATGTTATAGATTGGAAATTGTATTTGGCCAAGTGGTTATGTTTTCTCAACTCAATTTATTCCAGAAAATTATGTTTTACCCCATCTATTAGGGGTTAAAGGGTTTTAGAAATTGACTATATATTAAACTATGTTTATTGACAAAAAAAAATCTATCGATCTATTTTAACTTGAGCATTCGAGAATCACTGGAAGCACAAACATTGATGTCTAAACAATGTTTTCAATTAAGAGTATAGTTTTATTTTGTGTTTTGCTGGATATTTCATTTAATGATCTTATAATAAATAGCAAGAATGTGGATACCAAAAATATGCACATGTATAATCACAATATGACAATAAATGCAAACAGGAAAAAGGAAACAAATACTGCAGTTTGGGGACAAGTTCTGTTTTGTACTCACAAACTTTTACGAGTAGTCTTTATTTTACATATTTGTGTTTAAATTTCAAATAAAAGGTACTACTATAGAATAAAGTTTATGAAAGTTTAATGTTCTATAAAGATAAATTTTCAAATGATTAATTTCATTCAAACCATAAACAACGAATGGATTATTCTTTAAGAGCAACAAAAGAAAAATGAATTGAGTTATACTCAATACTCTCAGAAGACAAAGAACATGAGTCAAATTTTAACATGAGGATTATTCAATTGTAAATAAAGGTCAAGGAAAGCCAACCTGATAATTAAATATTAATTATTTAATTTAATATCTGATTATTCTCACTTCTATAACCACGTGTATGCATGCCCTAGCTCTATATATATTCCTTCGACATCTAAACATTTCTCAGGCAACAATTGAGCCCTAAAATTACATATCAAATCTTTCATTCTTTAAATCAAAAAAATTATTATTTCGTTCAATTAATTTGCTTGGTTAAGCTGAGAAACAATGGCAATTAATCTTTGTCTTGTAATAATAATCTTTGTAGTCTCATGGGCTGTTTTAGAGGCAAGATCTCTTAAAATTTCGACGTCGAAAACACTTGATCGTTATAGTTTTCCTCCTGATTTTAGTTTTGGTGTTGCTTCTTCAGCTTATCAGGTTAATTGATTTTCTGTACTTATATAGCTTTAATTTTGTCTTATAATATATATATATATATATATTTTCATATAACATACATTAATATTTACTGATACATATATAAGTTTATATAATTCAGTATGAAGGAGCAATCAAAGAAGGAGGGAGAACAGATAGCATTTGGGACAACTTCACACATAAATATCCAGGTTTGCATTCATTTTCATATTCCTTAAATAGAAAGTAATAAATATTCTGTAAATAGTAATTAACATGGTAGATTTTTCAGAAAGGACACATATGGATAATGGAGATATAGCTGTTGATTTTTATCATCGTTATAAGGTATGGTTTTTTATTTACTTATCAAGTTTTTTTTGTGGCATTAAACTCATACGTACTTATGAAAATGCAGGATGACATAAAGTTGATAAAGGAAATGAATATGGATTCTTTCAGATTCTCCCTCTCCTGGTCTCGAATTTTACCAAGTGAGTTTTGTAATATTATTTTGATAGTTTCAATATAAATACATATATACTTTCATATTGATCTTTCTAAAATCTGAATAATCAGGTGGAAAGCTAAGCGATGGGGTAAACAGAGAAGGAATTCAGTTCTACAAAAATCTCATTGATGAACTTTTAGTTAATGGTACTGATAATATCATGCTCATAAATATATAAGAGTAACTATTTAATATTATAAAGTCCACTATTTCTAATCATACTATAACAAAATATGCAGGCATAAAACCATTTATAACTATCTATCATTGGGATATTCCTCAAGTACTAGACGATGAATATGGTGGGTTCTTAAACCCTAAAATCATGTAAGTAAAATTAAAACGATTCTTATTAAACTAAGTACCATACATAAACACAATTTATTCAATTGATTTAACTTTCATTTTTTGTTGATATTTACAAATTAAATAGTGATGATTTCCGGAACTATGCAAGAGTGTGCTTTGAAGAATTTGGAGACAAAGTGGAAATGTGGACAACATTTAACGAACCATATGTTTATAGTGTTGCTGGTTACGACAATGGTAACAAAGCAATGGGACGATGCTCGAAATGGGTAAACAGCAAATGTGTAGCTGGAGATTCAAGCACAGAACCTTACATTGTTTCTCATAATCTTCTTCTAGCTCATTCTGCAGCTGTTCAAGAGTTTAGAACTTGTGACAAGGTACATATATAATAATAAGAGAATATCTTACTTCATATACTTGTTAGGATCATAAATTAATCAATTTGTTTTTGCTAAGCACAGATCTCCAAGGATGCAAAGATAGGCATAGTGTTATCTCCATTTTGGTTTGAACCATATGATATTGATTCCAATGCTGATAAAGAAGCTGTCCAACGAGCTCTCGCTTCCTATCTTGGATGGCATTTGGATCCTTTAGTGTTTGGAGATTATCCAGAAACGATAAAGAAAAATGCTAAAAATAGAGTTCCTTTGTTTACAAAAGAAGAATCAGAAATGGTCAAAAATTCATTTGACTTTATTGGAATAAATTACTATACAGCTCGATTCGTTGCTCACCAGCTTCATAGTGACACTTCACGACTTCGTTTCTCGACCGATCAACACCTTGACTACAAAGGTAATTAAGAACATCAAATAGCAACACTAAATATTTCTTAGTCAAATTATAAGGCTTCAACTATATAGCCAATAAAAGCTTCAACTAAAACTAATTATATTTTTTTGTTTCTTTATTTTGGTTATAAAGTGACAAATCGCAGCGGAGATTACATCTCTTCACAATCGGTATGAACTTAAATCTCTTCTTTACTTTCTTTATTTTTTTATAATCTTTTACGTGAATCAATGTTGGATAAAACTTGACTTAATTAAGAGAAACCTTTTGTTCAATTACAGGATGGAAAACAAAAACTCTATTCATATCCTGAAGGCATACGAAAGGTTCTAAATTATATCAAAATAAATATAACAGTCCAACGATTTACATAACTGAAAACGGTAAGAACTAATTATAATCTCTGTCTAATTCTCACCAAGCTGTAATTAATAATCTATTTTACTAAACCATAACTACATAAAATATAGGATTTGATGACTATGATGTTGAAGCGCTTCCTCGTGAGCAAATGTTAGAGGACACAGAGAGAATTGAATATCATCAGAAACATCTCCAACAACTCCATAAAGCTATCACGTAAGTAACTTTTTCACAATATATACAAACAAAAAAAAATCGACTAAACTTTGTGTGATCATTAATATTTAATGTGGTTATATACAAATTAATGCAGTGAGGATGGATGTGATGTGAGAGGTTATTTTGCATGGTCGTTGATGGATAATTTTGAATGGGAAGATGGATACTCGGTTAGGTTCGGTCTTTATTATGTTGATTTTTCAGACGATCTTAAAAGATATGCTAAAGATTCTGCAAAATGGTTCAAACACTTCCTCGAGAGATCAGAACATCAAACATTGTTAGATCTGGTTAAGAGTATCAAGAAGTATTGGTGGCATGCATTGCAGATGATATAAAACTTTTATTCTTAACGACTGGATTGACAAAGTTTGATTTATAATCCAAAATCCCCATAAATTCTCTAATAATATCATGTAGGGATTAGGTGATTTTGTAAAAATAAGGGAATCAAGCAAAATTTGACTCTTCATTTATTTATATACAGTATAAGAAAGTAATTAATACACATATATAAGACATGTTTTTTTTTTACATATATATGTACATACACACATTAAATAAAATTTAAATGAGTTATTATGCATTCGAGTTTTGTAGTATAGAGATTGAGTAATTAAGAGTTCTTGTGATTCCAAGTGGCATCTTGTGGAATCGTGTGACGCTAGAGATCCACCATTACAAGTCAAATTTTATGTGTTTAAAACTTAATTATACAAGTAATCTGATTTGATAAAACTTGTGTACAATGTACCAAAATAAATTTAATATTATCCCTTAGTTCATCTCAAAATATTGCACATATTATCTATGTCTTTTGAGGGTCTATCATTGTCACGCATTAGGTAAACCCAATCTAAATTACCCAAATTGTCACACACAAAAACGTGAATTAGCGTCTGCGTTTATGATTCCTCATATTATATAACATTTAACTAAATCAACACAAAATGGGACCACCAAATCCAAGAAATTATCTTTGATTCAAGTATAAAAGTTTCCTCTAGAATTATATCAAATCCATATTAAACCATGGATATCAAATCCATATTTATAATAATCTTCATCATTATATCAATTTCTGAACTCTATGCTTTGGATCCTTCGTTTCTTCGTTCTTCAGACTCTCTCCATCGAAGTAGCTTTCCTCCGAATTTTCGGTTCGGTGCAGCTTCAAGTGCTTATCAGGTCAATTTCTCTCTTTCATATATATAACCGGTTTTACTTAACCGGATCTTAGTTATAATTTTATATAGATTTTACGTTGTACAGAGTGAAGGAGCAACCAACGTTGATGGAAAAGGACAAAACATATGGGATACATTTACTAAACAATATCCAGGTTCTTAATATTTTATTAGTCCTATATAAGTGTTATTTTTTTTTAGAATTTTAATGATTTTCTTAATACATTTTCTATGTTTTCTAATTAATAATATAATTAATTAAGAACTTATCACACAACATTTGTGAATGCAGAAAAGATTTTGGATAGTAGCAATGGCGATGTCGCAGACGAATTTTATTACCGATATAAGGTTTGTTTTTCAGAAATTCACAATTTTTTGACAATTAAAAAAAAGGTGACATTTATTGTTATATATTGATCAGGAGGACGTGGCACTTATGAAGAAAATAGGGTTGGATTCATTTAGGTTTTCGATTTCTTGGTCAAGAATACTACCTCGTATGATTATTTTCTAATCATTAATTATAGTCAAGTGCTTAACTATGTTTGGTTAATTAAAATGACACTAATGATTTGGTCCACTTTAGGAGGTACTATTCGTGGAGAAATAAATCAGAAAGGAATTGATTTCTACAATCATCTCATCAATGAACTCATTTCAAGTGGTTAGTCCATTTATATCTTAATTTACATATATTTATTGGGTTTCTAAGTTTTATATTTTTGAAACAATCATGGTAGATAAAAATTGCTTCACATAACAAATGTTCACATTTTTTATTATTTATATATACATTTTTAGTTTTGAGAAATACAAAATGTATACCAATTTTATAAGCATTACAAGAAGAAAATTTTACTATGTGTAATCAACTTTAAATTGATACACTCTTTAAATTTTATTTTTTGATATTCGTGATAACGACAGATAGAATATGAACTTAGGATAAAAAAAATATTTGTTTAACCCCAAAACTAGATATGGGCCTTCGGTTTAAGCCAAACCGAACAGTTTGGTTCAATAGGTTAACAGTTTTTTGGTTTTTAAAACTGATTCCAAATTGAACCGAACTAAATTTCGGTTTGGTTCTATTTATTAATAATTGTATCAGTTTAATTTTTCTGATTCGGTTTTTTGAGTTTTTCGGGGTTTTTTAGTTTTCTTAGTTTAAAATATATGAAAAATTGCTGTTTAAAACTAAATTTTTCCTTAAAAAAAACTGATCAGTAAGATAACTGAACCAAGAATCAAATTATAAAAAAAACTGAATTCTGATTAGTTCGGTTGGTTCGGTCCAATTCAGATCGCACCGAAGGCCCACACCTACCCAAAACTTAAGATAATATTCTCAACATTTTGGCAATAAGTTAAATTATTTTATTTTAATATAACAACATATTATTATAATTAGGTATAAGGCCTCTGGTTACACTATTTCATTGGGACACACCTCAAACACTTGAAGATGAATATGGTGGATTCTTAAACCGACAAATCGTGTAAGAATCTTCTAATTAACTACAATCCAATCTTGAAGTAAAATGAAATATGAATCTGAATAGAAATAAGGATTCAACAGGAAAGATTATCTAGCATTCGTGGATATATGTTTTAAGGAGTTTGGAGATAGAGTGAAGGAGTGGATCACAGTCAACGAGCCTAACATGTTCGCAATGTTAGGTTATAGTGTCGGTGAAATTGCTCCGGGACGTTGTTCGAGCTATGTCAAAAACTGCACTGTTGGGAACTCAGCCACTGAACCATACCTTGTGGCTCATTACTTGATCCTTTCTCATGCTGCTGCAGTTCAACTCTATAAAAACAGATATCAGGTTCGTTTGCATAAAATGTTTTTGATTTTTTGGGTTTTGTTTTTTTAAAGATTATTTCTTGTTTAAAACAAATAATTATATATAAAAATAAATTGGCTTGAAACAGAAAAAAAAATGTGAATCAAAAATTGAGTTAGCTAGTTAAATGTTCACATCGACAATCTTTCTCACCTGAATATGATTTTAGGGAGTCGCATTGCTCCGTGTAGAATAGTTTAGGGTTTGTGGGAAGATTTAGGTTATGGATAAGATTTTATCAAATACAATTGTTGATAAAAAAAATTGAGTTAGCTCTATTGCCCAGG
>JAKUCM010001820.1:0-42115 GCA_023374145.1 Lepidium sativum
ACAATCAACAGATGCAAGCCAGAATCAAATAATATTCTGAAGGAATATGCTCCTGGGTCATGCCTAGCTAGTATTATTATATAATTTATTTTCAGACATTAAAAAGGCTACTATATAGTAAAAAGCAATTGAAACTAGAGGTAGAATCATACAAGACTAAAGTTACTTTAAATCTAATTTTGATCTGCCAACCTTAGACCACAACTTGATAGTGGATTTCTACTTGAAAAGGTAATTTTCCTAAGTTATGTTTTTTTAAATAATTTTTTAATTCTAATATTCGTAAGCTACCAATAGTTAATTTTATATTCCTTCAATCAAAATAAAAATATATATTTGGAATTTTTGTAATGCTATTTTTTATCCATTTTAAAAATTAAAATAATCATTAAAACAAGTTTTCATTTGTTTTGCAGATTTTGCTTCAAACATGATCTTACAATTCTGTCTGACATATCAAAAGTAGATAAAACATAACAATATATTCTACTTTCCGAATGTTAAAAGAAGTGGCCGAGTTTTTCTCTAGATAGATGATTTAGCTAGTGATTTTAATATCAGAGCTTGATCTCTCCTCAATACAAGAGATAGATTAAAATAGATTTTAAGATGGACTTTAGAGTATGAATCGAGTTCTGTTGATCCAATTGTTTGATAAAACAATAAAAAATTATGTGTTGATCCATTCTGAATATAGTTTTTCCATTAATGATGCAAGCATTTTTACTGGTTATTTTACCCAAATGTTGATATAAAATCAATTTCAAGAGTTCAGGATGTTGATTTATAAGAGCTCTGTAAAAAATTATATGGATGTATTTAAATTGCAGTCATCTCTGTTCGGTTGTAAATTTACCCATTATTTCAATAACTGGAGTCCAAAAAAGTTCATTTCGCCAAAAATGTGAAATGTTCAAAATCTTAGACTTGGCCCAGTGAGATATTAGAATAGGTCCAAGGACAAGTGTTAACCGGTATTCTCATTCCTGGAGCAATACCATTGATAGTAATAAGCAAAGCATCTCCAAGCTTATTGTTATCTTCATCACGTCATGCCGATGACCTTTCTCAGAGACACCTTTTAAGCCAGCCCCTAGTCCAAGCCAAGCTGGAAGAACAAAACTTGTTTGAGTCCAAGCAAAGACCCAAAGTAATATGATCTTCGATGGTAGGATCCTAAGACCATCGACTGCAGGACAAGGTTTAGACTCGCTTGTCGAGTTTCGGGCTAGATACACCAAAGATAAAGGGGAGACGACCTTCCTTGGAAAACATATCAAAGACAAAGGGGAGACAATATTATTAGAAATGCTTCAGCTGTCTAGACTCAATGAATCACCCATCACTCAAGAACCGAAGAAGCAAGCAAGAAGTTCACGCCAACAACCTTCCCTAGAGGATCAGGAAGACATACGCTCACTTATCAAGGGGTTCCAGACGCTAAAAAGAGAATTAGAACATGACGTTTATTTCTATGTATTCCTGACTCAATTATCTAACTAATCAAGGTTCAATCAGCCTAATCAAAGCTCGGATCGGATAGTTATGTATTTTACAAGTTGGACCTTCTGCACTAAGGCCTTATGCGCGACAACGTCAACTTTCGAGCAACATAGCCCAGTTCAGGAGCGTCCTTTACTCCAGACCACTTGGAGATTATTCTTGGGCCTTTCAGTGATCCAAAATGACCAAGAACGCTTCAAAAGCCCGACAGATCCTCCAGATACCTGCTTTACAATAAGAAGGTCCGAACCGAATCTGTTTAAGGAAAGTCCGGGAGCCACTTCCATTAAGAGCTTGAAGAATTATGTATGGCGACCAGGAGACACTCTAAGACATTCAGAAGCATCCAGGAGAGTCTTCCCATGATCCAGAACGCACAGGATTAGGCGAATTCTCCCAATTGAAGACTTTCCATATCCGGCCGATCACCAAATCTTCTCCAACAGCTCTAAGATCGATGGCCCTCATCACTTGTCCGTTTGACACTTAATTATGTGATATTTTCTTCCCATTTTAAGCATATTACCGTTGTACTATTGAGCTTATATGAGCTCAAGTCTTCCATTGTATTTTTGAGACTCAAAATACGTAAAAACACTATGAACTTCTCTTTGTTAGAATACTTAGCCGCCTTCTCTTTCTTTTGAGGATTCAAGAACGAGAGACGAGTCAAGCTTGTGAGGAATAATCACCCTCCTTTGTGGTTCTCATTCACGCAATTCCGCCAAAAACTAGTATTCATCGGTTTGGACTCACCAAGTTCGACCCGTTGAATTCATATCCGAGACCTCACCACCGAGACTCCTATCATCTGGGATAGCTCGGAGTTGACCTATGCCAGTAGAGCTTTTTCTTCGAGCTGGTCGGCTTCCTATATTGAGGAAACCAAGCTCTGCTTGTGGTGTTGCCACTTGAAAAGATGATATCAACTCTTGGAATGTATCTAATACTTCCTGAACATCAGGACCAACCTGAACAGAAACAGATAAATCGATAAAACAATACTTGAGATCACTTTCATATCATCATATTGTTCTTCATTATTAATAGAAATTATTTTCTGACCGAAATAGTTGTAGGGATAAGAGGTCTTTTCCCTTTAAGTTCTCTTGTCAAAAACTCTAGTTTCTTTTCTCATCCCATTCACTATAAGTACCCATATCCAAGTATTTTGTAACTGCATCCAAAGCATCAGAATGTCTTGTAGATTCCTGGAAATTGAATCAAACATAAATCAGATAAATTAAAAAATATAAGGGACTAAACAAGATGATATGTAAGGAAACTTTTACCTGACGTAAATCAGGTTTTACCAAAACCATTCCGAAAGTAGCAACTCTACGGATTAGATCAGCAAGTCGTCCATCGGCTAGTACACTAGCTCCAGAAAATTGCTAACAAAATGAATGATGTTAGATTAACGATCATTATTATATATTAATGGGAACACCATTTTCACAAGATTGGTACCAAAGATTCGTAACAGAGGAGCAATGGTTCCAGAAGTTGATCTGATGTTTCATAGGAGTTTAAAGGGTCAAACTCACAAGGAAGACCCTCAATCAGAAGTTCCAGAACTCTTCAGAGTCTTCGCAAGCTATGATAATTTTAAAAAATATTGAAATGTGAAATCAGTTTTGAGCATATGGTTCAAACATTGTAATTTCTTAATTTTATATTGATTTTAAAAAGATTAAGATTTTTACCTTATCTTTGACTTCTCCAAGAACAATACGATAAGGAGCACTTCCAGCTCGTTAAAGTGGAGGTGGTTCTAATAGCTTTTGGAAACTGGTCTTTCCAATCTGAGTTTCTGCAAATAGTTTCCTTTGCAAGAGAAGTTGAGAGGTATATGAAAAAGAACCTCGATGAGTACTAACATCTGGCTGCGAACCACTCTCAGTTTCTACTGAATCGATTTTCGAAAAGCCTTGTCCATTATTCTTCTATGTAAAACAAGTAAAAAACAGAACATATCAAAATACTTTAGACAAGACTGTTGCTATATTACACCAAACTTTCTATGTTTCATGTTTAAAAGCTTTGTTTTTGTTACCTGAAGATTGGGTGGCATATAATCTGTTGTCGTGGTAGTGATTCAAATTTAGGATTTTGTGATTCACCATATTCTGCAACGGAATGGAATTGTGGATACATTCAAAAATTATTTTATGAATGCAAAATATTAGAAATTAATGTTTTAATATTTTACCAATGCAAGAAGGAAGATGAGCTCTAGCTGCAAGTTGTATTGAAAGAGATGAACTTTGTTGGTTTAAGAAACTTGATCGGCCTCTATCACAGACTTGTTAAAAAATCTCTGAAGAGACCAAACACAATCTTTTAAGATTCAAAAATGCAAAAAGTAGAGATTCAGTAGACATTGTAGCTTATATATATTACCTTTTTCAAGAATTTCATCTGCTAATCTCGAAAACCTGTCACTGCATCGATCCATAGACAATTCAAATCTTAAGCTATCGACCTCTCTTATGTACAGATCAATAGCCATCCATCTAGACAAGAGAGATACTTCTTTTGTAACCTCAAAAAGTAATGGCATCACAACAATATTAAAGGGATTGCTCAACAATGTTTAGACCTAATGAATTTTTATAAAAAATTGGAATGTCAACTGAAAAATTTCTTTAATTTATAAAGTAAATTTAACATACCATCTCTAGCTTCATCAACTGGAGTAGGTTTCTGGCGTCTAAGTTCATCAGTTTGCCATAGTGAAGTTATTTCTCTAACCTTCAAATTGTATCAATGAACTCTGAGTTTATTAATTAGCTGTGAAAATTTTATATGGAAGGAATATGATTGAGATGTATAATACCAAATTTTCAATCAGAGTTTCTCCATCTTCATGGCTGAGATCTGATCTACTGTTTATATTCTAAAAGATGGTGCAATAAGCATATTACTTCAATTCTCAAGTAAAATTAAAGACAGACTGGTCATAGATAATTTTATATTTGGAAGCATCATTACTTAGAAACTTACAGCAATTGTAACATGCTTGTACTGCAAGGTCGTCGATTAATTTGAGTAGGATGAGCAAGAATCCGAATACGTTCGATTTTTTCCATGAATGGATTGCCAATTTCTCTAAGCAACACATCATGGAAGAGACTGCCAAGCAACTTGAAGTCATCTTCAAAGCTTTGGAAAGAGATTTCCTCAGCGATATCGTCTGTTGTGTCTGTCATCGTAACAGAGTAAGGAATGTGAAAAATGTGAGTGATTTATGGTTTGTTTGGCTATAGAAGATTTACTAATTATGGTGTTCAATGCAGTGAAAATATTTGGCTACTCTTTAAGTTCTTGAACCATTTTCACAATCTCTATATAATTTGTTGTTATATGATTATATATGAGATTTATAAAAAATTCATGCAAGACATTATTTAGAGAACTGCCTCAAATTCTGTACGATAAATTTTTTGTAATTATTTGAGTGCTTCCAGTTTTAAGATTTGGATTTTAAAATTTTTTTTTTTGTCAATGACAGATTAATTGGACCACAACTATCCGGTACAGTAGCCAAATTCCTACATAATGTAAGCAGGAGGACTCGATCTCTGGTTGTGCAAATGAGCCGCTTTAAGTGGAGTTACCGCCGACCACTAAGTTAAAAGTCATTTGTATTTGGATTTTTAAATAAGAAAAAGAAAATGATTTTAGAGTATGAGTTTCCAATGGGTTATGTTTGATCGATAAAAAGTAATGTTGGAAAAGAATTAGAAAAAAAACAAACGAAAAGAGGAGGAGGGATATTTGTGTCAGCCAATGAGAATGAAACAAATGGGGCATGGAAATAAATGCTGGACTCAATACGACAGCGTTTTAGTCCCAATAATAGTCAACAAAGTAAAGCCCTCGCCAACAGAGAAGGGTTTCACTTTACTGTATTGACGACTCAAATTCAATCGGAGAAAGCCAAACACACAAAAATGGAAACAGGGGAAGCGACACCGAGAGTCGCCGTCGTTGGTTTCGTTCTCAAAGGAAACTCGATCTTGTTAGGGAAGCGTCGTTCCTCAATCGGCGATTCCACTTTCGCTCTTCCCGGCGGTCATCTCGAATTCGGTCCTTTTCTCTCGATTTCTCCCAAATTCTTCTTCCGCCATAAAATTCCAGCTAACCTTTGTATATTTGAGCAGGAGAGAGTTTTGAAGAATGCGTAGCGAGAGAAGTAATGGAAGAAGCAGGGATAGAGATTGAGAAGATAAAGCTATTGACTGTCACGAATAATGTGTTTAAGGAAGCACCTAAGCCGTCGCACTACGTAACTGTGTTCATGAGAGCAAAACCAGTGGATCCCAGTGAAGCTCCGAGGAATATGGAGCCAGAGAAGTGCGAAGGTTGGGATTGGTATGATTGGAAGAATCTCCCAACTCCATTGTTTTGGCCACTTGAGAAAATGGTGAAAACTGGATTCAATCCCTTTGATGATGATGATGCTGGAAACTGAGAGATGTCTATATGATTTGTTCGTAATTAGTTTGTGAGAGGTCCTCAGTTCGATTCTCTTAATCATCCAAAATTTGTCGCATAAATCTCTAGTCGACTAAATAAAGAAACTCTATGCAATAACATTACTTCCAATGGTGATTTTATGTAACTTTAATTTATAAAATACTAAATTTGAATAATCTATGATGATTAAATCTACCAAACAAAATCCAAAAGAATATTGAACAAAAATATAAAAAAATCAATGAGGAATAGAGTTAACAAAAGAGTTGTGTCTCTTAGAAGGAGCAGAAGGAGGAATAGAAACGCCTTTGGGTAGAAAACCAAATATAAACTTGTGTTTAATCTCTAAGTTCTCTCTACTACTCATCTTCATCTTCATCTTCGTCGTGGCTCCTAGTCTTGTGGCGGCCACAGAAGAACTACTCGCCGTCAAAAACAGAACAAGACAGACCAAAATCATCATCGTACGACACGGAGCCATTGTTGTAATCAATGTTGTTTTCTTGTTTCACTTAAACTCGTGTTTTTTCTTCTTCTAAGTAATGAACGATATGAAGCATGTGTATGTGTGTATTTATAACATGTGTGTTGTGTTGTGGATTTTATGAGATTTAAGTATGGCGGAATTAAGAGAGGAGTGAATCCTACGCTAATCACAGACTTTGAATTTTCATTTTTATTACTATTCTTTATCAAATCTTTCAAAGGTTGAGTTTTTCTCGTTTTTAAGTCGCCGCCTTCGACTTTTATTTTTTCAATATTTTGTATTCTTTTAATACAAGTCCATTTTATACTTAGTAAATGGTAATCTGGTTTCATGGAACTGTACTTTTCTCCAAGAATTCATATTATATGTTTATATATGGACAATTTCGTTGACGATTGGAATAACTTATGGTTTTATAGACATCGTCACTCTTCACCTATATCTTTTGTCTCTTTCTTTGGTATATTCAACTTTCAACAGTTATTCAAAATATATTTAAATAAGTAAATCAATAACTTTCGAAATTTAAGTACTATTAGAATTGAGTTGTCTTAAGTACAAATTATTCTTCGTGCAGCCAAAAAGATTAGAACATCATTCTTATAAGTTATAACTTATAACCATATACTAAATAAAACTATAACCTTTACAAATATATAATAAAAAGATTACATCCACTAAAGGAAATATACAAAAGAACGATTAGAAAGTAGAATACAATACAACATGATGTAAGATTTAATTTGGACAAAAAACATAAACACGTTATATGATCATCATGATTTGAAAAACTTGTCATATATTAAACTAACTTGACTTAATCTAATAAATATGTTACTTTTAACACATGTAATTGTGTGTATATATATATGTATACAAAACTATTGGAATAGTATAGATCTTACATGAAAGATGCTTGAAATTAATGCAGACAACACGTAAAAACAATGTTTACCAACTTTATCTTTTGCGTGAGAAGGTATTTTAAGAAATTAAGTGAGAGAAAAGGTAGATTGAGAGAGTTGACTTAGTAATACACAATATTTGACAAGTGGCTAATAATGATTCACATCATTCTTTCATTTATTCTAGTTTTGATTTGGATATTCACCTGATTTCTGCATCTAGTATCGGACTTCTTCACGGACTAACCTTTTTTATATAGACTTCTTCTGTATTTTTGTAATATATCAAAGAAAATAAAGTTCTAACATACCTCCCACGTTTAGACATGTCGCTAAAAGTCATACACTTATACTTTGATGAAACACATATTTACATATATATATATATATAAACGTTGTTTGTTTAATTTTTTCTTTTATCATTTGACAAATCCTAGACCAAATCATTTCACACCTAATTATATAACACAACAACCTAAAATCGGATTAAAAAAAACAAGTTACGGATACTTTACCATACCAAAAGCATTTCTATATTGTAAAAAATAGGTTTTTTGTTTGCTGGTCACTGTCAACCAGCAACTGCGACCAAAAAATAATTTTTTGTTCATTTGATAGTCTCTGAGAGTAAATTAGTAATTTTAAATTCTAGTCACTGCAAATCGCTAAATAAAACAACGACCGAAAATTGTAATCGTTAGTCGCTGCGACCAATCGCTGAACCAACGACCATAAAACGAACATGTTTCGGTCACAATTGCTAATCGCGATCACCAGCGACCATCAAACGAATAAAACCATAATCTGCAAATAGCCAACGGCATATTGTTTTGGAATGAGATTATTTGTGCAAATAATGGGTATCTAGTAGTTTATTGTATTATGCAATCTTTTAAATTCTTTTATTACACAATATAATTTTAAATTGCATATTGTATATGTATTTTGTGTTGCATGTTTTTAGTATATATGTAACTTTTTAGTATGAGATATGAATAAATTTAGTATTTTTCGTCTAACACAAAATATTTAATCATTGAAGGCCTAAACATGATCTTATTCCAATAGTTTTTTAAACTAAAATATTTGTGTTTAACATTTTACACGCTTCAGGAGTCTCTATTTTTCTCTGATTTTTCGTTCTTTTAATCTCAACCGGAATTAAGAAGATTTTCCAGGAATCTATCTCTTGTAAACTATGTTTCCTTAGCGATGACTTCTTTTGCGATATACGGACCATGGACTGGGCCTTGGTACAACTACTACTCTACTAGTAACAAAAATAAATAAAGGATCAAACAAGATCTTACATACAGTATATAACTTGGTTCTTAAATTTGCCATAACGTTAAATAAATGCATAAATTGAAAAAACAACAGCTTTGTAGTTTTCCAAATTCCAAGCAATTGTAATCACAAACCCTTTGATTCAAAATGAGGGTTTCTATGATTTGTCTGCCTTAAATTTCTTACACTGATTCACTCCAAAAGGAAAATGATCATGAAGGTTCTTGATTTCATCTCCTTGGTAACACAGATTAGGGTTTCCCCAAACACCAAGTCTCCTTCCCATTCTCTCATAGAACATTTTAGAGAACTCCAGCTCTCCACTGATATTATTTTCGTTTACGTAGAGCGCACTGAGACAAGGCATTTCAGTTTCTATTTGTGGAATGAGTTTGCCTCCAAGGTTGTTGTTGCTCAGACCCAAAAACCTCAGTTTCTTTAGCTCCAAGATTGAATGAGGAATCTCTCCTTTTAAGCTTGTGTTGGAGAGATCAAGAACTACCAAATTTTTCAGATTTCTCCACTCTATTCCTGTCAAGTTTCCGGTTAGATGGTTGTTTGATAATACCAGCTCTACCAAAGAACTCATCTCTTGGATCTCTTTAGTCAATCCATCTGAGAATTTGTTGTTTCTTAGGTCCAAAAGAGTTAGATTCTTTAAGGACTGTAGCTCTCTAGGTAACTTTCCTTCCAAGTAATTGTTACTGAGATCAAGTTTCAGCAGTGAATTCAATCCTCCAACACTTAAGGGCAACGACCCAGATAAAAGGTTCCGGCTCAGATCCAATATCAACAATCCGTTCAACCCAGAAACCTCTGGTATCCTCCCTGTGAACCGGTTTCCAGACAGTACTAAACGTCTCAGTTTAGTTAACTTGGTAAAATTCTCTGGCAGTGGACCTGTTAATCCATTTTCTAGCACCACTAGAGATTGAAGGTTGGTGAGGTTCGTTATGACTGAAGGGAATTCACCTATCAGTCCCGGATTTGATCTAATCTCAAGTCTCTCCAAACTTTTAGAGAGATCCAGCCACTTCTCATCCGAGATTGAAGCTAGATACCGATTGGGCGATGTGAAGCAGCTGTATATAGAAAGGGACTTGAGGTGCTTGAGCTCAAAGAGTTGTGGTCTGATAACTGGAATCTCAGAACAAGCAAGGGAGTTGGCTTGCACAGTCCCAAAGCTTAAAGCAGTTACGTACCAAAGATCATCATACATATCACAAGTCACACCCTGCAGAATGTTAAAGAGTTGGAAGATTTCTTGAGAAACAAAAAGAACACGTAAAATATATTGAAATGTTAATGTTACTCCAAAAAGGAAGTGATTTTTTTCTCTGACACTGAAATTAATCATTAATAAACTATATAACTGATAAAGTTTCATAACGTTGAGGTATTTTGCAGAAGAAAGTGGAACAGACAAATGTTGATTACTAATTGCTAATTTGCTACTAATAGTAATAAAGAAATCTCATTTTCTATCTTCTGGCTTGAGATTACATTATAGGCAAAACCAGAATGATGAGAGAAAGGACCTGAATGGGAGTCCAGCCACAAGGATCAGGATAAAGATAAGAGTCATTCCAAGAGTCACCAACAAAGCCTTGAATGGCAGAGTAGAGAGCTGCTTTCTCTGTCTTCTCCATGGGACCTCCTTGAGTTTCCTCTGTTTCTGCCTTGCTCCAAACCATTACCAAACACCACACACATAGTAGAAAGACCATATGTGGCCTCTTTCTTAATCTAACCATCTTCATTGCGGCTATGATGAGAAAATGCAAGAGAAGAGAAGGATAAAAAGTGTTGAGTGGATCTTATCTGTATTGGAATTATTCCACTTGTTACATCTGTTTCTATCAAGGGGAAAGTTCAAAAAACAACAAAGATAATCAAAAATCTGGGTGGGTTTTTAATGTTGGAAGATGAAAACAAAGTAAATATCGCTACAATGGTTTATGGGACCTATGAAAAACCGTGAATGTTGGCTAATTTGTATACAAGTTTGACAAGAAAATTTCATAAGAAAAATAGAAAAGATTTAGAGGTTTCTCAATTTTTTCTTTATGATTCTCTTTAGGGTTTATTATAGAGGAAATGCAAAGAAGAAGACATAACAGAGAGAGTGAGAGAGCAGAAGCCAAAAATCTGTTTCTCTAACTTATGATTACATATTAGCACAGCTTTATGGCTATGAGCACCTTATCAGTCTACAATATGACAAAACTGAAATATGGGTCCAAATTCAAACAGCATAAATATGATAAAGACTGCAAAAAATTTTACAAAGCTACGATTTTTAATATACTCACTGTATGTTTACGTCTTTTTGATTCATTAAAAATGAAGCAAATCGAACTAACTTGTGTAAGTAATAGGGTACATAGCCAGGGAGTTAGACAACGACTAAGCATTACCAATTAAATTGAAAAATAACAAAAAAACAAAATCTTTAAAGCAGGACACAGTTATCAAAGTAAGAAAACAATAATGGTAATGACAATGATAAGAGGAGAGAAGGTCGAGCAGCTTGTGTAGATAATGCAAATGAAAGCGAAAGACAAAGAAGATCGAGTCTTTTATAAGGACAGTGTTATTTCTGCAACCTCCAGAGTTTTCTTTTTAAAAATTTGTATGGTTCTTACAATTTTATCAACTGTCCTTTTCTTCAAAGACAGTTCGTTAACTTTTTTAAAAAAGGAGGAGATGGTAAAAACTCAAAAGTAAGAAACTTTAAATGTGGGTAGAACGAATGAGTAAAGTTTAGTTAATCAAGAGCATCAATGAAAGCAGAAGATAGATTCATGACTGATTCAATGTCATCAAACTCTGTCATTGGGAATTAATGGGGACGCTTTTTAAGAGAGTGTAATGAAGAGTGAGTTTGATGCTCTTGCATGGCCTTCTTTCGTTAGGACCACACTCTTTTGTCTTAACATTGAAAGGTCAGGCGTATCTAATATCTACACCAATTAAAAAATAAAATCTTTGGTAAGATACTACATATAAAGGCATTGTGTAGTCCTTTTCTGCTTTTTACCGTTTTGTGTTTTGGACTATTTTTTCTATGGTTTGGTGATTTTCAGGCAAACATAACCAAAAAAAGATGTCAGGTCCATGACAATGACTTATGTAACTTTGTTTCTTACCTCTGAATATGGGTTTGGTTTCCTTGAACACCAGCAAGATGTATTGAGAAGAAGCACAAAAGAATAAAATGGAGAATAGTTTCAAATCCTACTTGTGGAATAGTTTTGTCGCTTAGATAGAGAGGGAGAGACTAAATGATCAGGTAGTGAAAAAGACCCAAATCTTCTTTCCTATTGAAGCATCAACTTGGCGCTCTGTTTCTTCATCTTCTTCTGCTTCTTCTTCATGCTCCTCGATCATGCTGGAATTCTCATCATATTCACCATGCTCTCTTGTTTCACCGCTGCCTCCTGCTTCCAACTGTGGATCTTCGGGTGGCGTTTTTCTTGTGTTGTTATCATCGAACTGAGTCTCTGTTTCAACCTGTATCAAAGCATGGTCCAAAATAAGGATACCCTAGAATTAACAAAATGCCCACATGTTCCACTCAGACAGAGAGAGGACATCTGCACATGCTGGTAATAAAGTAATGGAGATTATTTAATTCGATATTTCAGAAAATCTCACCGTATCAATCTTCTCATGTGTTACTACCGCCTCCACTAATACTGCGGCTTTGCCATTTTCCTGATTCTCACCTTGTGGTGGAGTAAGTTTATCCTTTGGACTTGGCACTGTTCTGATATCACCGTTGACACTATCTTGTTTCTCCATACCACCCGTTGATACTTGTGCTTTATCTTCTTCTGTCCCGACACTGAAAGAATTTTCCGTACAAATATTAGTTTCCCACATACTAACTCAAGATTTCTTATGCAATATTATGTAAATGATTAATTCAATTAAGTAGGAACTTACTTTCTATGTCTCCGGAGATGATATCGGCTTTGCCCGGGCGTTTGGGAGACTGGAACAGCTGTCTGTCTCTTCTTCCTACGCCCACCAGTTGTGATACTGCCTACACCCTCATCGCTGTCACCAGCTGCCTGTTCACTTTCTGTGATTTTAGAATCATGTTCGCGTTGTCGCTTCCTTGGAATCTCCCCATCTAGTTTTGAATCTCTGGACGCAGCTTTTATTGCTTGCGATCTTCCTCGAACAGACTTACCCCTACCTCTACCGCGTCTACGGTTATCACTCTTTATCTCTGATTGCAGATATACTCCAGGACCTTCTTGTATTCTACTATCTGTGAAACTCTGTTCAGTAGCCGATGGTTCATAATCATCGCCTCCCACTATATCCATAGTACCATCAGGTTGTGAAGATTGCGGACGCTTAACCGTTATACCAAGATCAGTGACTTTATCTGACTTCCCAATTGGAGATATGCTCAATAGCTTCGAAGCAATTTTCCCAAGCAAAGATGTTCTCCTGCTATTTTCTGCACCAGGAGAACTGTTAAAAGCTTGCTCTACTTTTAACTTCTGTTTCCCAGAAAGTTTGTCCTTCTCTTCAACATCAGGTAGTCGAAGATCAGACAAAACAAAGTTTTCAGTTATTTCTCCACAGAAACTGCAGCTCTTAAGTCTTTCCAGAAACACTAAGAAACGCTCCCTTGCACAGATGAATTCTTCTCGTTGCTCCTTTAGAGAGCTTCTAAGTGCATCTAGCTCAGTGATGTCCTTATGCATCTCAACTTCTTGCTCTTTCAATAACTTCTTCTGGACAGAAATGTCTTCTCTTTCCCTCTCCAGAACAAGCTTCTCGTCTTGAACTTCTTCCATTTCTCTCTGAGCAAGCTTCTTTACGCAATTAATGTTTTCAAGCTCTTCCTGGCTTATCTTCTCAAATGTTCTCGCCCTTTCGTTAAAATCTTTCTCACCCTCTTCTTCTTGCCTCTCAAACTCCATGTCAAGATTCCTTTTCTTTTTCTCAAGATCTTCAACCAACTGACTGCTCTTATTTTTGGCATTTTCATGCAAAGCTAGTTTCTTAATCTCCATGTCAGCTTTAAATGATTTTTTCTCCATCTTGACACTATCTAACTCTCTCTTCAAATTATCCCTTGAGGTCATCTCTTCTCTGTCCAGCCTATGCTTTTCTATTATTCGCAGACTTCTCAGTTTCTCCTTTTCATCAGTAACTTCACTTTTTTCTCTAGCCATATCAGTCTTCTTCTCATCCAAGGCTTCCCACTCTTTCTCAAATCTTTCCTTGTCTTGTTTCAGTTCTTCACGTTTTTTCAAGAGAAATTCCTCCTCTTGCTTAACTCTATCTAACTGCTGCTTCAGTTCAGACTGCAGCCTCAGAAACTTAAGTCTCTCTTCTTTAGTAATCCTGAGACTTTCATTTTCTTCACAAATCCTTGACTCCTGTTTTGTTGCCTCAGCCCCGATCTCCTCAATCTCATCTTTAAGTTTACGCAGACGTTCCTTATCTTCGAGCAACCGCTCATTATCCATATGCAGTTTTTTCTCTTCGGCTTTTAGAGTCTTTTCATTTTCTTTCACAGCTTTCAGCCTTGCTACAAGATCCTTGTCTTTCTCCTTCACTTTCTTCTCCATCTTTTCCAAAGCTGACTCTCTCTTCGCCAACTTCTCTTCCTTGTTGAGGTTTTCAGCTTGGAGATGCTCAATTTCAGCTTTCTTTCCCTCAAGTTTTTTATCAAGGGATATCCTCATCTCTTCAAGCTCCATTTCAAACTCCTGCTTTCTGGAATCTAAAACAGCCTTCTGATCATCAAGAAGCTTCCCAATCTCCATCTGTGAAATTTTAATCACAAAGTCATTTGCCTTTCGAGTATATAATTTTGGCACTTATATGAAAGCAAAGAAATAAAAATATTAACCTGGAAAAGTGACTTCAAACAGGCAAGTTTTTCCAGTCATTTATTAATTCCAGTAGCATTGACATGGTATCCCCAAGAAATTATACAACAGTTTTAACATATTCCGCTTAGTACTTTAACCCAAACTTTGTGAACAATCTCTGATGTTAACTACAGGAAGATAACGTTTCACAGCAAAAGGAAACAGAATCCCCCAAAACTAGTAGACTAGTGATTATGAAGGTGAATATACCTCACCGTAATTGACAAATAGAATTTAGGGGCCTAATATAGGTGGTGGGTATGTTTGTGTAGTACAATTTCCAAACACAAACGCACATATTCCTTTCATTTCAATCTATTTACTAAAGATTCAGTACTATTACAATGACTAAGAAAGAATTGGCTATCTATATAACAAGTAGAAGAAAATTTCAGGCGAATTGCTGACCTGCTCCCTCTTAATAAGCTTCTCCTCAAGCTCCTGGAGTTCCTTCTCCTTTATATCAACCTTAGTCTTTATGGCCTCGAAGTCCTGAAACAACAACCGACTGATATATAAACCAAAAGTTACAGGAAGTGGATAAATTTGCGACTAGAAACTCACTTTTTCCTTCAAAGAAATGTCATTTAGCTTTTTCTTCATAGATTCTTCTCTCGTTTTTAGCTCTGACTCAGTAATATCAATCTTTTGCTGCATCTCTAAAAGGACCTTCTCTTTCTTCTTGTTAGTTCTTTCACTTTCCATAATATTTTCTTCTCTACGGTTAATGCTTCTTTTAGCTTCAGAAAACTTATCTTCTTCTGCAGTTAGCTTCTTCTCCCATTCCTGTAGGTCTTCCCTCTGCTTGTAGAACACTGCCTCGTGTGCTTCTCGTCTAAGAAAAATCAGCAAAATACAAATTGTGAGGTCAGAAACTCAGTAGCAACAAACAAGGAACAGAACTAACACGTAAAAATGAACTTTCATACTCTGTAACTAGAGAAAGATGCTCCCGTTGGAGAACCTTTTCACGACTCTCCACCTCTTTTAGTTTCCGTTCTAACTCAAAAGTCCTTCTATCAATCACTGAAAGCTTTTCTTCGGCGATCGCCCTCTCTCTATCCACCTCTAAAGCTTTCTCTCTAGTACCCGCAACCAAATCATTTGCTTCAGCTAACTTTGCCTCAGAAGTAGACTTCACCTCAGAATGTTCTTGTTGCCAGTATTTCAAATCCTTTTCAAGCTTAAAAATACGAAAAGCAGAAACGTCTTACAAACATCAAACACAAATCAAAGAGAATAGCCAAAACAAAAGACATACCTCAGCTACGCATTGTCTCTCAGCGATTAAAGCTTTCCTAAGATTCTCTTCTCTTTTGTC
The DNA here is from genome assembly GCA_023374145.1 of Lepidium sativum. Lineage (NCBI taxonomy): Eukaryota > Viridiplantae > Streptophyta > Magnoliopsida > Brassicales > Brassicaceae > Lepidium > Lepidium sativum. Next base: position 15,889 of record JAKUCM010001820.1, read on the forward strand.
AGCTTCATTTAAAGCGATTAAATTTGACGTCCTTTCACGTTTAAGAATCTCCGTAGCTTCATCAAATGCTTGTTGAAGTTCTTCATTTTTCGAAGTCCACTTCTTCTTCTCAATAAGCAAAAGCCCCATATTATGTTGGTAATCAAACAGCTGTTAAGAATGGGAATAGTTTCTCAAATCAATAGCTAATTATTTTACTCAAAACAAACGAAAATACACCATAAAATACTCTCATAAACAATTCAGTAACCGAATCAGTACACGATAATACTTAAAAATCCGAAATTTACCTCTTTTTCAAGCTTGAGGATCTTCTCTATAAGCGCATCACGGTCTTTCCTTTCCAGAGACGCTTCATCGAGCAAACCGACCTCTTTGAACTTCTGCCAATCATCCACCCCTTCAAACCCACCATTATTCTCTCGGCGGAGAGGAGAAGGTGTCGTTATTTCGTCGGAAAAAGCCACGGACTTTCCTTTCCGGTCATTCGCCGACCACAGATTTCTCTGCGGAGTAAACATTTTCCGTTCGAACCCTAAAGACCCAGATGCATTAATTGAAGAAGGGAAGTGCAAAACAACCCCAATTGAACAACTTTGCCTCGCGGAAGACGAATTTTGAGAAAACTAGAGGCCGAATCGAAGAAGCAAATCGTGGGTTTGTGAAACGCGCCGTCGTGAAAATAGTTAGTGAAGCAGTTAAAACAAGACTTCTCTTCTCCGCTTCCAAACTCTGTTCATCGCCACTACCCAACAACGAACTCCCTTCGGTGCTTTCAAACGACGATAGCTCGTGAAAATTTTATTGGGCCACTTTGGGCTTTTTCTTTACATATCTTCTTTAGCTGGCCCTTGTTTGTTTTCCGTAGCTTTAAGTTTTAATTCAATTATTGAATTCTGATTTTAGATTCTTTACCTTTTCCATTTTTTGGGATTCTGATATAAGTCATAACTATTGGACAAATACACTGTGTTTTAAAAATGAATCATGCTATTAATATACATATGTTGCAAGACATCTTCATATCTTTTAAGAATTACGACAGCTTTTAACATGTCCTTTTCTTAATCCTACTTACTTTCTTTTACAGAGATTTGTGTGTTTACATGATTACCTCATAGAAGAAACATTGTTTTTAATTATCATTGTTTCATATCAAATATCCAAATCAAATCATGTAAACTTAAATTGTTGACTTAATGTTCATCAAATGTCACAAACTTGTAATTACAAAATCTAATGCAAAAACTCAAAATCTTAGAATCAAACCATGGATTTAAGTCTCGTATCTAAATAGTTTTTTTGATAAAGTTACCTAATCTTAGTAAAATATACTAGAAAACTCAAAATTATATATTTCTGTGAGTTTAGCATTTGCAATAGCATTTTGGTCCCTTTTGGGATCTATATATATATAATGTCAATATCAAAACAAAAGGAGAATTTATAAGTTTGTGTAGAAAGCAAACATAAAAAGTCGGCACATCCTGAGAGGGAGAGACAATGAAGCTTTTGTGAAACGACAATTTTCTTATTTCTATCGAAAAGACATAATATTAGACGCACTTCAAGTCACATTTCCACGCACTATATTCATGTTTTGATCGTCTTATAAACCGGTTTTCTTTACCAAAAACTACATATTCAATTTTAAATTAATATTCGGGTCACTTTCTGATCTTTATTTCCTTAGTTTTTGTTTTGTTTGATATCATGTTAGTGATCTATTCATTGGCTACACTATAGATTAAACGTGATAAAGAAGAAATTATAAACTTCTGGAGTGCAAATATATGTCATGTGAAACAAAAAATTACTATTAATCATGATGATTATATTTAATATTTGGTATTAAAATACATCTAGAATAACTCTGGGCTGTGAGTTGTGACGTGCCGTCGCATCTACTGGTTGGCTAATCCCAAAGTCAAAGCAATTATTTAAACACTCATCATTGTAATCAACGACTAATTTTATTATATTTATTTAAGTAATTTACACTAACAGTAACCATAGTAAATTCTCTAGGCCTATTCAGACCAGTCGACGTAACTACATAAGGTAAAAAACCAATACCATTATCTTAAGTAAATCAATATATTCACAAATAGACAAATACATTCATCAAAAATAATAATCAACATATTCACGAATACAATCATCAAAATAATAAGAAAAATGTGTTAAGACCCAAATTGTAGAAATGTAAATTTTTCTTTCTTTCCAAAAAAGCTCTAATGTTTCATATTTCACTTCTCAGACTTAAAACAATATTGTATATTAAAATTAAAAAAAAAAAAAAAAAGCTACGCAGAGGTCTGATGAGCTTTGTCTTGAAGTTACCAGAGAAGTACAACACGTGTCATCATCAATGGTGCAACGGATTAGGTCCAGACGGAACACGACGTTTCTCTACTCCATAACGAGGATCGATCTCATCACCGTCGTATCTCTCGCCGGAACGACGGTGATCATGACGGCTATTATCTCGGTGATGGAAAGGTGTGAAGTCGAATTTCTGAGAGAGAGTTTTTCTGCTTCCTAATCTAATGTTGTAGAGACGGTGGTGTTGTTGCTTCGACATTGACGGCTCCGAGTAGAGACGAAGGATATTGAGAGAGTATAAGTGGTGAAGGAGGAGGAAGAAGAGAGAGATCCATAGAACTATGAAGAGAATTTGAGAGAATTTTAAAGCCATGGAAGATAATGAAAGCGCATGGATGTGTTTAATCTAAGTAAATAAGATATAGTTTTTGTGTTTATATATTTGGAAAGAACAAAAAATAGATTTATTGTGGACAGTTTGGAAGAAATATGGTAAGTGGTAATGTATATTTATATATATTATATAGTTGACAAAATGTAAAGCTTAAGAGATGTGAGGGAGTGGGATTTTGTCTTTTCAACGCAAGATGCTTTTTATCATATCTGTCTCTCATAAAAAAATGTATATTGTTAATATTTGTCTCTATATAATTTGGGTTTTTATAATCGAATGGTCCATCTTTGAATTGTTAGCTTTTGAGATAGTCTTCTTTCTATCTTTCAGGTTAGTGGTCACATGACCCATGTTTTAACTCTCACTTTGGGTTCGAATCTAGTCAAATAGAAAATGATCGAGAATATTTAAGACCACTAGCTCAAATTCAGGAAAAAAGTACTCTCAGTGATTTATTATTATGTTGATCTAACGAACTTTAGTTTTTTATACAATAAATTGAATAATAAATTTATGTCTTGCAGTTTTATTATTGTTGGCAATATAATGATTGAGAGAGAAATGTAATTTTGGTTGTTGTATAGGCAACTTGTGCTTGTATTTTAACTGGTTTTAAAATATTATATGCACAGTTTTTATAAATAAAAAGTCTTTAAAGAGGTAAGCTAACAAAAAAAATATTAAGGCAATAAACATTAAAGACTTCAGAGATTATGAGAACGGACATTATCTTTATAGTAATTATTATACCTACATAAACAAAATCTTTAGTGATAAATCATTGATATACAAAAGAGAAACCATAATTATGAAGTATTAAACTAAGTAAAACTGATGCATCGAGGTTTCTTAAAATTCAAGGAATGAAAAAAGAGACATGATTGCAACTTAGCAATTATGAAAAAAATATTTGGAATAGTGACAAAAAAATAAAAATCTTTGGATAATTGAAAATCTTGATTACAACGTTATGTAATTGATGGTATTATATATACGGAGAAGAGGATTGTAATAATTCATATCATGTTCATAGGTTAAATTATAGTCGACGTGTGAACAGAAGTAATTAAAGAGCTATCGATCCATTGCCATTAAATGTGCTCTCTGAAAAAATTAGATATTGCGTCGTGGACATTTAAGCAAATCACTTTTCCAAATTGTATAACTTTTCTTTGATGTTTTTTCTGTCAATAACATTTTTGACATAATTCAATCAGTTTGAAAATTTGTCTTCTCGCATATTATTTACCATTTTTTTTGTTACATATTTTCCGTACATTAAATCATTGGTTTAAATCGTGTATATGGAGTTCTTAAAATAAAGCAATAACTAAAAAGGACATTGACACCCCTTTTCTTCGTAAATATTTTAGTACTAGTATTCAAGTTCTGCCTCATACGAGCTAAATTGTAAATAATGAAATTTTGATAGCAAATTTTTTCTTCAAAGAAAACATAAAATCGAACGACCCGAACCTTAATTTTACATAGATCTATTACTAGAGTTATTTAAGAAATAGAAGTAACATCTCATAATGAAAACGTGAAAAAAAATTCCTTGAATATCTTAGTATTACCACAATAAAAGATTTAGAGTACTTTTTGGTTCGGGTTTTATGGAACTAAGATTTGGATGATCCACATTAATTGGTTTGCAAAATACACGTATTTCTCCTATATTATTACAATATTTTATAACTATGTTAATGTTCCATGTACCTAATATTACTGTACTTTTTTCGAAATAAATAGGTTTTTTTAGATTTTTGTGTGGTTTAGAGTTAGATATACTGTAAAAAACTTAAGCTGTACAGAGTAATTTTATTAGTAAATGAAAAGGTATAAGTTGAGGCCCTAAATAGACGAGGATTTTTAAAAGTTGTCTTATAGTTCATGTAACGTATGTGTCTCATTACTAAAATTGAGTACGTTTTAAATGAAGAAAATATTTGAATATTTTCTCTAACTCGGAAATTAGTTTGTATTAGTTTTAGATCCTTCAATATATATAAAAACTCATAGAAATGACGGTTCTCACATTTGTTCAACCTGAAAATAAAAAAATAAGTATCAATATTTTTTAATATGATGGTTATATGTTTCTGCTGTTTAAGAATTTGATTTCATCGTATTATGTATAAGTAGAAGATTTTGATATTTGATTAGTTTAATTACTTTTTTTCTTAAACTAAGAGAATAAATTGATATTTTCATCTTAAATTGTGAATCTCACATAGTGAAGAAAAAAACGATGATAAGATTGTAAAAATTGATTAAAGGTCTTCCAATATATAAAAGTGTTAGTGGAATTTGGGTATTGTGCAACAACAAACCAGCCTTTTAACTGTTTATATCTTCTCTTGCACTAATGTCGAGTGCTCATGATTGCACACTATTAAAAAACAAATTTCAATTATTTTCTTATATTCGAGGAGTGTGCAATGACACAATTACTTAAAATAAAATGTAGACAGTAGTTGATATCGATCTATATTATGGAAAATCAAATTTATATAGATCTAAGAATTCAGATTCCCCAAATTATGTATAAAAGGATCTTAATACTTTAGTTTTTGAATTTATTGCTTGTCATGCGTTATACTGACTATGACCAACCGAATTGTGTGAATTTACACAAATGTTAATTCTATTGGCATGTAGTCTAGATTTAATATTAATACATGTATGTTTTAACACATTGATATAAGTTCATGTACTGGTTTTAACACAGATGCATAGAAATCATGTTTCCCATCGAACACACTTTAGTTTCGTATTGATCTTTTCTTTTTCTTTGCTCAACTTTTTTTGTTACAGATTTGGAATTTGAATCTGTAACTTTAGCACTTATGTTTTATTGATCTTCTCCTTTGCCTTTAGTAACTTTGTCTAGGGTAGGATAGAGTATTGGTTGTGGTTTTTGAGTTTGGGCTAGTCTTAGTAATCTATGTGCCCCATGGTTTTAACTATGCTTTTAGTTGTGTTAGTTTTGGGTTGTGTCTTGACCCTCAATGTTTTCAGTAATCGGGTCTTTAGCTCTGAAGCAGTTTTCATCGAGGTTACATAGGAATTTCAAAGATCAAGACTCTTCATTTCAAAGATTGCCAAACCTTGTTTTCAAGTTATTTGTGTCTGTGCGGGAAACTCCTTGGTGATTGTAATGAGTAGGCCTGGGCATTCGGTTTTAACCGAACTGAACGGTTCGGTTTTTTCGGTTATCGTTTTTTTTTGTTTTCTAAAACTGATTCTGAATTTAACCGAACTAAATTTTCGGTTTGGTTTGGTTTTTTCGGTTGGTTTTTCTGTTTTTCGGATTTTTTGGTTAAAACATATAAAATTATGGTTTAAGGTAACCGAACCGAAAACTAAATTCAAAAATAATTGGGTTCCGATCGGTTTTTATGAGTAAACCAAAATTAAACCAAAAACCAAAAATTTTGGTTTGATCGGTTCGGTCTATTTCGGTTCGGTCCGAATGTCCACCCCTATTAATAAGGCTTGAAGCTTGCTTAGCCATATGGTATTATGATGGTTCGTCAAAACTCATCCTCTTACTTTGTAGGGTCATGCTCGACCATTACTCTCTTGTGGTTAATTTTGTTTCTCAAGTTTTTGTAACGTTCTTTTTCTACTTCAATCAATAAGAAGAAAAAAATGTAACCACAAAAAAAAACCAGAAAAACACCTAAAATAAAAAGTTAAACAAGATAGATCGTAAAATAATTCTTGATTTAAAATATAGTTAAGAAAAACTGTACGTAAGAGACACAAAAATCAGTTGATATTGAATTAGGTTTTACGTGTAGATCGATTCATGATATTGCTAGCTACAATATGTTTGTGAATTATAAGACTTTAGAGGCATTAACTTAGGTAAGGCTCCGTACGAGCTGCAGTGCGAAGTCTATGTATCTATATGTAATCTAATCTAGAAGCAGCTAGATTTGCCATAAGATCTATCTCTCGACATCCGAATCTCATCTTCCATTCTTTTCAAACAAATAAATTAACTACTATACTTTTATTTTTCTCTTCTGTTTTTTTCTTTTTTGTTAGTTTATATATTGCCTACTAAGCCAACAAATGAAACTATATTTTACTCACATTTGTCCAGCAAAATGTTGCAAAAAATTTAGAGAAAAAATTGTTAATTCTAAAATATTAATGTACGTTTTGTTAGGTGGTGACATATCTCAGTTCAGAAATTATGTTTATTCTAATTTAATATATATGATTTAATAACTAATCTACTTATTGCATATTAATTTTGAGTTAAATCCTATAATTTATCATGTTGGAACAAAGGTAAAAAAGAAGAAGAAAGTTGTACATTCCAGTCAGAACCTGCCCTTACTGGACAAATCAGAAAAAGCTCAGGCTTGGAAAGTTTCAAATCTTATATATAAAATAAAATTGTTAAAAGCTATTGGTTTAATTGTTAAAACAAAATTTTCTATATTTATATATATGTAACTTTAGTTGATTTGTTCTTTTAGACTTCTTCTTTGATCGTTTTAAGTTTTGTATTCTTTGTCTTAATATACGTAAATCAATATTTAGTATATATAAAAATAGTTATATGTTTTATGTTAGTTTTCTTTTATAGTTTAAAAATAAAAAGTTCAATTTTTTATATACATTGACAAAATAAGTACACCATGTATATATGATTTTAAGTTAAAAACAGAAAGTCAAAAAATATTTAGATATGCAAACGCAAAATTATATACTTGTAATATTCTTTCTATAGTTTTTTGTTAGTTTTCATATTTGATAGGGGAAAAAGCCTTTTAGGAGCTTTCTAAATCTGGGTCTAGTCCCAATCTCCTAACTCTAAAAAGAAAAAAATGAATTTGCTGTACTACAATTCTCTGATTGTTAAAAATAGTTTGCGTTCTAGGATCCATTTGTGGTTAAATTTTAGAAAACAATTAGTACATAATTCTGGTCCTATATAAGTTTTGTGACCAAACAAAAAAGAAGTGCAATGACTGGTCCAAAATCTGATCGCTTGGCTCTGCAAAAAGAAGTATGATTTTTTCTCTTTAAATAGGAGTTTGTGAAATGTTAGGACAAGATTACACAATGTAGAGTCCTACTTTAAAATCTTTCTTTATTTCCTCTATTCTGCTCCATAGCTTTTTAAAGCAGAGAGTGAGGTTTTACGCCTTTAACGTACCCTTTTGTGTTTCTAATTCCTCTGCTTCATTCTTGTCAGATCTTTTTAAACTTCTTTACTCTGCTTACATACAACACTTTACATATCAACATTAGGTTGTCCTGAGGGTAAGGACAATGAAGAAGCTGACTACATTTACAGGTAAGTACTCTTTTCCTCTTTTCTCATAGCTAGATCTGAGAAAGTGCATGCCTCTTCTGGTTTTATATCTCAAGTATTTAATCTGAAGTTGAAATATATTTAGATAACCTGAAATCTATGATTTTGTTCTTATGGTAGAAAAGAAATAAGTGTGTGGACTATTTAACAATGTATGCGGTAAAAACTTTACATATCATGTTCTTATTTTTTTTTGAGAAACCAATATATTATTAGAAGAAGAGTTATCTCTTTTATCAAAAAAAAAGAGAAAATGATAAGAAAAGATGAGTTATCTTACAAGAAGACGAAACAACGTTAAAGAGAAGAGTGGCGAAATGTCTATTATATTACTACAGAATCAGTTTACCACAGAACAATGTTAAGGCTATAGTTAGATGTTATAATTAAAGGTATGAATGGTGTGATCTATCATCTATGTATAGCTGTTCGGTTTTTGTAGTTTTGGGTTTTGTTAAACTGAAATTGTACAAAATCATTATTCAGGTTTTTTACTCGGTAGGATGCAAGCTGGTTTGGTTTAGTTTTATATTATTATTTTAAATTAAGTGCATTTATCTTTTATATATCTATGGTCTTGTTTGTTTACTGGTCACTAGCGTCCGCGACCAACGACCGCGACCAAAACATGTTCGTTTCGTAGTCGCTGGTTCAACGACCGGTCGCAGCGACTAGTCGTCAGCGACCAGCGATTGCAATTTTTGATCGATAAACAAAACAACGATTTGCGGCGACTAAAATTCAAAATTACTAATTTACCCTTATTTTTTAGTAAATTCACAAAAAAAACTCAGCGATTAGTCGCTGGTCGCACGACCACTAAACGAACAACCCAGCTACTGATCGCAGTGACTGTCAAACGAACAAAAAATAAAATTTTTAGTCGTAGTCGCTGATCACTGGTCGCGGTCACAGTCGCCAGCGACCAGCAAACGAACAAGGCCATTTTCAACATATATGTATGATCATATCTATAAGTATACATTTAGTTTATTTATTTATTTGACACTTTATTTTATTTGGTTTGATCTTCGCTAAAACCAGTTTAATTGTAGTTTGGTCCGGTCTGATTTCCGGTTATCATGACTTTCTTTATCCTCTAGATGTATTCATTCTACATCAACTGTCTGTGTCAATAAAATGTTTGTTTGTTTGTAAACCCATAATTTAAGGAAAACATGATATATTTGTGCCTAAGGCCCATATTGTACAGCACTGGTTTCGCTTGCGCTAGGCCACGTAGTTCTGGGAAAATAAAACCTCCATCGAAGACTGCTATGTTTTTTTTTTTGGTAAAACATAAAAACATATTATTATGTAAAACAGTAAAATTAGTGCAAAGAATCAGACATTAACATGTTTTTTTTGGTAAACTAGTATGTAAAACATATATTAATTGGTAACAATATTAGAATGGTTAAATAATATAATAAGATAAAAAAAATTAGTATATAAATTTATTTAAATTATAAAAAATTATGCAATAAGATTTTAGTTTAGTTTTGTAACATAAAAGAGATACATAGATTACAATTATTGTTTTTGAATATTATTTTTATATTATAAAATTGTTATTTTTCTAAATATAAACAAACACTTCTTTTAGAAATCATATATTGTTTTTTTTTTAAAAACTATAATTATACTTAACATATAAAAATAAATAATCATTTGTATTTACAAGTAGTGATTTTTTCCCAAATAACCGTAAATAGTTTCATTTGGAAACAACTATAAATAAGTCCAAGTAATTTTTTCATAAAAAGTTGTTTGCATATAGTTTCAATGAAGTGCTGATTGGTAGCAAAATAAACATATCTGTTTGTAAATAAACATTGGAATGTATCCAATTATATTTATGGTGATTTGATTTATTTTCCTGGAAAACTTTTTCATATTAAAAATTTAGAGAAATAGGTTTTTAAGGATTATCTGTCAAACTTCATATCTCACTAGAATTTGAAGGAGAAAAATAGTAATATTAGGAATTTTGGTTCGTTCATTATATATTGACAAAGGTTTGTAGAATTCTGGTAGTAACTTGCATAACAAAACCCTTCGTGAAATATACAGTACATTTTTCTTTTAAAGAGTGTTATTGTTTATATAACTAGTTCTTCTTTTTGTTAATTTGCATTTATGGATAGATGCTAAATAACGTGCTATAGTATATATATGGTAATCCACAACCCAAAAATTGACATTACTAAAACATCACAAACACAGTAACTTAACCTATATACTAAATTAAGAAACTGTATTAAATTACCTACATTGCGCACTAATTAGACTACAAAAGTAGGAAAAAAATATTGATTGAGTGTTTGGGAGAAAGATAGACATAATGGAAGTTGGAGTTGCTGTAATTGAGAATAATATATAAACGAAATGTACGAGTTTGAAGGGAGGCATTTCTCAGTTCAGTCCTAAAATAATGGCTATATATATAAGGTTTATGACAAAATTACAAAGAATTATGATACCTAAATTAAGTACCACCTAAATTGTTTTAATTACACTAGTATTATTAATCCTCATACATATACAGATATGAGTAATTGAAAATATCAGTATAGCTCAAAGTCTAACATCTAGATTATTGTTTTACAGATCAAGGAATGTAGTAATTAAAACCTATTGTGCCCATCACAATCTAATAAGTTTGCTGTGTGTGTGTGCTTGCAAAAGGCGCTTATTTGAACCAACTATAGAAGACAATTTGCAAAAAGTTAGTGCCACAGAATTGGAAACTTGCCAGAAATTTTGATTAAATGAAACCACAAAGATTGGAATCATATCTGTTGATTAATCAAGCAGTCCAAAGCCTTAAACCAAACCCTCTCTTATTCACACACACAAATGTCTACATTTATAATATATGCCATAGATTTGGCTCATGAGGCTCTTATACTAATGCATAGATCATAAAATTGAAATACCTCATTAAGATGTAGTAGCCTCATGATCTTTTAGTGCCAGAGATTATCATACAGAGAAAAAGATGAAATAGGGGTTTTATCCTCATCTACTTTTGTTAATAATGAAGTTGTGTTGTTTTCACATGGTGTCACCATTCCTGAAATTAGCAAAGAGCCAACATTAATCAAAAACTGAATTATTTAGGGTTTATAATTAGTACATTATTGTTATAACCTGATGTTGAAGTAGTACCTCTTACTGAACTAAGACTTGTGTAAGATTCCTCGGAGTCTCCGAAGATAAAAGAGGAGCTAGAGTCACTGGTTAGTCCAAGAAATTTTTCTATAATGCTCACAGAATACATTTGATACTCTTCCATGTTCACATTAGTATGATTTTCCCCTTCTACACCACTGGTTATCTTCATCTTTCTTGTTTCTTCATGAGGGTCTGAATTTTTTTGCGAGGCATCAATTCGTCCTGATAATCTCATCTTGATCTTCGTCATTGTTCTCTCTCTTGCTCGTTTTCTAGCTCTGTCTCTTAATTCCTTTGTCTTGCAAGAGCTCTCCATAATCTTTGTTCTTCTCTTTGAGACTCTGACTTTCATTGTCTCATCCTTTGTCTTCTCATCAACCTGAAGATGTTGATAGTCTCCTCCTCCTCCTGATGCAGCCACACTTTCTTTAAGTTGTTTAATGGAGGTCTTTGATTTGGAGAAAAGCCATTCGATCGTCTTACTTGCCTTGTCGAAACCCAACATATCTTGAAGATCGAAGAACTTGCGAGCAATCTGAAGAGACAACCTCATTCTTCGGTCTCTAGGACCTTGAGCAGTGCAGATCTTACTACGCCTGTCTCTTTTCTTGGCTGTGCTTCTCCTTGGCACCTTCTCTGAGGGGTTTATATCAACACACTTCTCATTGTTATTCCTTTGCTCAAGCTTTTTACATACCTTTCTTGGAGATGCAACAACTTTTGATACTGCTACATCTTGCTGCTCTAACAAGAATTGGTTTATCAAGAAGGAATCATCAACATTGTTAAGAAAATCTGAAGAGAAAGGTGAAGAAGACGAAGAAAAGTAATGGTGAGAACTAGGGCTTTGGATGTGAGTAGAGAAAGAAGGAAGCATGGTTGTTTGTTGGGGAGTGAAGGGATCAAAGAGTTCATAGCCATTGGTGTCTAGAGAAGGAAACATCAGATTGAAGAGAGAAATAGGTATAACAAAAACAGAATCTACTTTTTCCTTTCTTCACTTAAGCCCTTAGGTTCATTAGTGGGTGTGATGCTTGTGCTATAAAGGTTGGTACCTAGAGTAAGATGGACAAAAGATACTCTGGAAAGTATAAACTCTTTAGCACGATAGGTTTCTCTTTATAATAACCAATTTATATAACTACATATACCCAACAACTCCGTAATTAAATAACTTTAAGAACACTGAATTAATACAGCTTTAGAAGGAGAGAAAATATCACAAACTCAATGAAAATGTTTTACATCAATGACCTTAGTTGAAGTTCTCAGATACAGAATAATTTTACTTACATTTCTAGATAGTTGAGATCAATTTGGCATCTAAGTTAGGTTAATTTGGCGCATACATTTGAATTCTATTGGATAATTGTTCATGAGTAACCCAATTGTTGTTTTTTTTCTGGAAACAATCCGATGATAATGCTCGATTCATAACCTAACCTCTCAAACTCTAACAATATCACATAGGGTTATACGATTTATTTGAATCAAATTCCAGTAAGAAAAATGGCATAGGTGAATATTTAACCACTTCTATAAAGAATAAAACAGTAGCTTTCATGTTGACAATGAAAAAGCTCAATAAATGTGGTGTGGATGGGATAAGGTTAAGTAAGAGATTGTTGGAATGATAGTGATTAATTAAAGGGTAATGTGAAGAAAAGTAAAGTAGGAAGAGAAAAGGAAAGGGACCAAGTCTAAGACCTATTTGTTTATCCCTTCACGTGGGCGTTGCTTTGTTGTTTGATAGCAACCCCATCTCTTTCATTTTTCTTACTTCTGCTTTTTGGAATCTGATATTGGCATCTTCTTACATATAAAGATTAAAAACGAATATATATATATATATATACATATATATATATATTAATTTATCTGATATTTGGAGAAATAGAATTTTTAGTAATATTATAAGTGAATTCATGTCGTATATTGGATTCACTACAAGAAAACATTAGGTTTACAATTCCAAATTTCGTCACTAATTCGTTGTTAAGGGATTTTACAACGTATTAGGGACGCCATTTGGTTAGTCGTCTCCTGCGCGTCGTAAGGCAAAAAGAGTTATAAAAATATCGTAAACTTTAACATCTCCTATTTGCAATGTTAAAACGTCGTAAAGTTGTCGTTGTAAAAACGTCGTAAGGTAATTCTCTCGTTGTAAAGTCGATGTGAAATAAAACGTTGTAAGTTAGTTGTAAATTTAGCAAGTAACTTACAATGTCATGTTTACAACTAATTATAGTCAAAAATTGTTACAACGAATTAGAGTCGAATAAGTTTACAACGTATTAAAGTCGAACAAATTTACAACTAACTAAAGACAAAAATTTTACAACTATTTAAAGACGAAATGTTTTACAACTACTTAAGGACGAATGTTTTACAACTAATTAGAGACCATTTTTTACGATTCTTGCCAACAATTTAGGGACTAATATTTGTTTTAATTTTGTAATTAAAATTATTCAATTATATTATTGTAATTTAGTAAAATTATGAAATCAATTAATTAAAAATAAAATAAAATATTAAAATATGTTTACAAAATGTAATATTATAAATTACAAAATATTTATCGTAATAGTTCGTCGAACATGTCCGTACTACGGTCGTCTTGATCTTCGGCAACTCGCTCGTTCGAACCGACCTCGACATTCTCCGTAGGCCTAATCTTGAGGTTCCGACGTCTAAGCTCCAAAGCCGCAGTTGCATGAGGATTGCCCGCAACCAAATTATCCATCATGGACTCCATTGGTGCAAATTTATGATCCGTCGTTTGCTTTAGCGAGGCTATTTCTGCACGGGATTCCTGCAACTGACTCCGAAGGGAGTTTTTGCCTATCCAGTTAGACGTGACTCTCTAGACATCTTGGGCGGATCCTATGCCAATAATTCTTCCCTTTTTTGTCGGAGCAATCTGCAAAAATATTTTGTTAGGGAATAATAATTATTTAAATTATGTTAGATTATTAAAAGTTATTAGATTATTTAATTAAATACCTGCTTATAAATCGCGTTGATTTCAGGAGGACTCAGTTCGACAGGAGTACCATCAGAGGATTCTTGGGAAAGCTGGGTTTGACGCTCTTGAACAGCAGTTTCAACCTGACTGTGTAGCAGCTCACACCGAGGATCAACGAAGACGCCGTATTTCTTCTTATGCGTTGCGCCATACAATTCTGGAAGCGTAGGAATCTATCAAAATTGTATGCATGATATTCTCAAAAAAATTATTCTCGATGTGCATCACATCCAAATTGTGTCGAATCAACAATTCTTTCCAATATGGTAGCTCCCAAAATATACTTTTCTTATGCCAGTTATAATGTCGTCCGTAATAGTCCGACATATTATTAGGAATGTGTTAATTACCTCCTCGATGAACAATTGCCAAAGCGCCGTAATAATTCATGTTTGCTTCAATTTCCTCTCCTGATAGATATTGTGGTGGGGGATCCTTCACCTTAACTTTACTCCTGAATAAAGTCGTGTTCCGTCAGTATGGATGGTTAATTGGAAGAAATCGACGATGACAATCAAACCAAGACGTCTTCCTCCCATGCTTCAGTTGAAATGCATATGTCCTCCCAATGCAATACGGACAAGCCAATCTCCCATATGTTGTCCAACCTAATAACATTTCGTAGGCAGGGAAGTCACTTATCATCCACAAAAGCACCGTCTTCATCGTAAAAAGTTTTTGGGCAGAACAATCATATGCTCGAACCCCGTGCGTCCATAACTATTTCAGCTCATGAATCCGAGGTTGCAAAAACACGTCAAGAGACCGTTTCAGATGATTAGGACCAGGAACAAGTATACTTAGGAATAAAATTTTTTTTTCCATGCACATCCCCGGATGAAGGTTTAAAGGCGTGAGGATTACTGGCCACAAAAAATATTGTCTGCCAGACATTCCAAAGGGACTAAAACCATCGGTGCATAGAACAAGATAAACATTCCTAATATTCCTAGTAAAATCTTTGTGTACCGTATTAAAATGTTTTCACGCCTTTGCATCTGAAGTATGATTAATCACTCCATCCATCTGTAAATGCTCTGCATGCCATCTCATCGCAGCTACTGTCTTTTCCGACTGATACAACCTCTTCAACCTATCAGTTATTGGCAAATACCACATCCGTTGATACGCTACTTTCTTACGCCCACTCCCTTGTGCCTTATATTTTGGCTTCTTACCGAACCGACATTCTGGTAACACATCATCATATTTCCAATAGATCATACAATTATCTATACAAACATCAATGATTTTGCAAGGAAACCCAAGACTATAAACCAATTTCTGCGTCTCATAATATGATTCATCCAGACATTGTCTTCCGGAAAATACTCTTTGAGCAAACCAGTCCACATATTAATGCATGACTGAGATGAATTACATTCTGTTTTAATATTCATCATCCTAGCTGCCAATGATAATTTAGACAGACGTTCTCTACATCCCTCGTAGAGAGGCTGATATGTAGCATCTAGCATGTCATAAAACTTTTTTGCATCTAAATTGGGTGTCTCAGAAACTATATGTTGATCAGAATTAGTTTCCTGAAATGCATTTGTGACCATCTCATGCATCATATCGTGCTTTACAACCCCATGAATCTCATTCTGATAACCAACATCATGCAAATTACTTGATTCACCTATATTAGCATCAATATTCTTAAAATTACTACTACTTGCTTCATCATTCCCACCAACACTATCACCTTCCCCATGGTGAAACCAAATGTAATAATGTGGTGTTAACCCTCTATTTAATAGATGATTCCAAACAGTTTCTACTCGGGTGAATTACGTATTTTTGCATTTTTGGCAAGGACATAACATCTTACCCGATTCAACCGTGATTTTGGTTTGACTAGCCTGGTGCATGAATATTTTTTCCCCGTTCATAGACTCATTTGTCACGATTCCTGCAACATCTCTATGCATGTACATCCACTTCCGTTGCTCAAATATATCTCCACCAAAAGACATTTTTTGGATTTTTTTCCCAAAACCGTTATTTTTGCATAAATTTTTTTTTCTTCTCCAAACCAATTTTTTTCCTCTCTACCAAGTTTTTTGTTGTTGTTTGATGTTGCGATTTATGAAGAGAGCCCTCCTCCTTATATAGGCAAAAAATTAACAATGATTTTACAACTTTAAACAAAATACGAGTAATTGACAACGTATGTAACTAACCATAAATATTAATTTGAAATTTTGTCCTTAAATAGTTGTAAACTAGTTAGTCGTAAAAGAGTTGCAAAGTAGAGATGTTTTAACAATGAAATTTGAATTTTAACAAGGCCTTTACAACATATTTTAGAATTTTATTTAACCCATTTACGTAACACAAAAAACATGTTTACCTAATTTTGTATTTCGTTTTTAACTCGATGTAAAAGATTGACGTTGTAAAGGAGTTGCAATTTAGGGACTCATTAACAATGAAATGTATTAGAAATGGCAAAGCGTTGTCAAAACGTCGTAAAATCCCAACTAAGTTACAACGGAAGTTTTCGTTGTCAGTTTACAACTTTTTTACGACGAAATCTCCTAACGTCGTAAACGAGTTGCAAAAACGTCCCAATTTTACAACGTCCCAAAAACGTTGTAAAATTCGGTCACTAAACTAATATTCTCTTGTAGTGATATTCTAAGGAACAATATTGTAAAAATATCTCGATAGGATTCATTACCCTGATCATCATTAGGTATAGATATAGAAATGGATATACGTGTTACAAAACTCTTGTAAAAACCATTTTGTATACTTGAAAGAGAGAATGATTCTGTGTATGAATTTGCTAATGAGTTAATTTGGAGGTAACAATCAATGTAAGTGATTCTCACTTTTGACTTTTGTTTGGATTCGAGTAAAAAAATAGCAACAATACACAATATGTATAGTCATTCATAGTTAATATGAGTTATGTTAGACTTCTCATAGCTATCGTTTAAATTATTACTAGTTCCCAACATTTGCAATCAGTTACTGTGACCAAATGTTGTTTTTTTGTATGCCGCAAGTACTACTAGCGGACTCTCAATAAAAGAGAAAATAATAAGCTAAAATTCACATTAGCTTAAATTAAATTTAAAATAAAAATGAGTAATAGATAGTTCAAATTAATTGAATACTTCAAAAATGCAATTGTTGACAAAAAAAAATTCTTTGAAAATGTAATTGTACATACTACATATTCATTCATCAATAATGTAAACAAATTTCGTCAAAATATTTTGTTGATGAAAGAAAATTCAGAGTTATTAACAAAAAGAAAAGAAAAATAAAATACTGAGATTAGTTTTTTCTTTTTCTTATAGATAGACCTATGCAATATAAAATTTTGGACTTTGAGTTTTGAAAAATATGTTGTTGAAGTCTCCAACAACTAGTTGTAAGTTACAACAACAATACAAAATAGCAGTGATATTTAAACAAGCAATAAATAGCGAAATTTGGTCGTAGTGAATAATTAAATGTAGTGGACCAGTACTGAAAACTTCAATAATTACAAAATAGAAAATTCCACTACATATCAATAAGAACAAAGAAAAGATCCATCACTATTAGTGTAACACATTTCAATCATAATGTTGTGGTTTAACATATATTAGATGAATTTGTAGCTGTCAAATTGACATTAGAGAGTTATGGCATTCTTTTAGTCAATTAAGATATTGAAAATAAAGTTGTAATTAAAGGAAGAATTTCCAATCAAAGAACATACGCAAATGCAAAGAAAATGCGGGATGGCTGTCAAACTAATTATAAAAAAAGTTCACTGTCTGATTAATTAAAATAAAAGTTCATTGTCCTAATAGAATTTTTGTTGTACCAAACATATAATATACTAATAATAACTCTCGATTCTTGATCGTCTGAAAAACCAGTTAACATCATATTCAATTAATTTATTAAAATTTTCGTATTAGAAATGTCTCTATATTGTTTTGAATCTTCATGTATGGAAGAAAAAGAAGAGAGAGATGTAATTGGTGGAGAGAAAAATAGGTCGGGAATTAGGGTTAGAGACAGACACAAACTGAGCCTACAAAGCTTATAGACTTGTATTTTATTAATATTATATCATTGCTTTTCCTTGACTCGTTGACCAGTCCTCTAGATGTCCACTTTTCATTTCATCATACAAAACTATATGTTACTGAAATAATTGCTAAATAACTTCTTGAAGTTTTCTTTTTCTTCTTTTATATTTCGATTTTTCCTTATCACATCTTTATTTTGAACTGAATTAAAGTTATTTCAGGTTAAGAAAAAGATGACTTAATATTATTTGTCCTACAACAATTGTGCTTCTAACTTTTTAGCTGATCCCAAATATCACTTCTTTATATGAGATGTCCTAGTGTTATGTTTCATTGTTTTAAGATAGTTTTTAATAAATTTTTAAATATCATTATTTCGATTATTATTTTCTTTTGATCCATTACCTTGCTTGAATATATAGCTAATTTGTGGTTTATTTTTGATAAGTTTGATTGTTATTTGGTTTTTCGTGGTTTCTGAGTTTGAGTTTAGTTAATTTGTTTCTTGTTTGTATTGAGTAGTTATAATGTATATACATGTATTTCTAAGCTTTTCTTAGAGTTTTATTTTAATTAAATTATTATTAATTTTGAACTTTAAATATAGTTTATAACGAGATTTACCTTACACCTATTTTCAAGTATTATTACAAACCATATATTAATTTTATTTTAATGTTTATAATATACATAAAATAAAAGTGTATTCCGTTTTAATATATAAGATTATGTACTCTGTATTTAAAATTTTAATTAAAATATTATGCCAAAATTTTCTCAGCATGATGGTTAATTTTAATTGTGATTAGGGTTTTGGGTTCCTTAGATTTTTTTATAAATAGCATATATTTATGTTTAGGATTTCATTCGATTTTTTATTTGATTAAAGAATATAAGAGTATATTAAAAGAACTTTTGTTAAAGCCATGAGAGGAGAATTCTTAAACCCTAAAAAGCTTTTCAATAAAGATACGAGTGGAGAACTCTCAAACCCTAATTTTTGGTTATTTTTAGAATCAACATATCTAATTCTATACATATAGCTCCCGCTACGTAACTATGGCATGTAGGATACGATTTTTTCCCTCTACCGATTTGATATATCAAATAAGAATTTTAAAGGTTGGGCTAGGTTATGTATCGAGTCTTGTTGATCTAATTATCGATAGAAAAATATATTATTATTGGTGTAAAATGTTTGTTAAATAATTGATCGAATTACATAGCTAATGACTTAATGGAAGATCAAACACTATGTCCATGAATTAAAGGTAATTATATTCTCTCCATTTAAAATTATTAAATGTTATAAAAAAAATTCTTTAAAGATAAATGTTTTTATCTCCAATGTATATTTGAGTAAATATTTTATGTTATGTATCACTAAATTTTTTTCTCTTTTTATTTAAATTTCTTTTAATTTAAAAATAATAAATAAAGTTAGTTACATAAAATTTCTTAGAAAATCTTGCAAAATTTACCAATTGAAATAGAAAAAAAACGTATAGATATTACTGGTCATTGTGAACAGAAAAATTATTAAAAGAGCAACGCATCCAACACTATTTGCTATTTTAGCCTCTCTTTTTTTTTCCTTACTTTTTAATAGAGATTATCTCGTTGTTTAGTTTAATGAAATGATTTATGTATTTAATCTTCAAGTTGTTCTCGCCATCTATATATGTAAAGATTTTTTAACAAAAGGAAATCCACAATAAATGTCTACAAATCAGTACAAATGGATAAATCATAGGTCTTTGATATTATTCTTTTTACTGTTTTTAGCATTACAAAAATTCTTAGTTTGAAAAAATATTACATAAAATGTTAAATATTTTATATAGTTACGATAGATGATAATGATTAAATTTACTTCAAAAACCACACTTCATAAAATTTAAAATAAAATTGTAAGATTGGAATGTATGTATTATAGTAGATGATCTAATTAACAGTTATGAACATTTTTAATGGGTGTAGCATGAGCACCAAGACTTGAATAACTCGGCTATGAAACTTTTGATCCAATTAATAAAAAATATTTATTATAAATAAAAGATTTTGATATTATAGCCTAGGGCTGGGCAAAAAAACCGGAACCGAAGAATCGAACCGAATTTTTGGTTCCGGTTCCGGTTCGGTTATCAAAAATTAACCGAACGGTTCCATAATTTAGAAAGTTAGAACCGAACCGAGAACCGAAGTTAGAACCGAAACTAATCCATTAATTGATTTTATTACTCCTAAAATTAGTTGAGCATAAAAACTAGAACCAAACGGAACCGAATCAAACAAATTTTTTTGGTTCCGGTTCGGTTTTGTGTACATTTTTTTGCAACAAAATGGTTATTTAAAATGTTTTTGTCTAAATAACCATATGGAACCGGAACCGATTGAGAACCAAATTTATTTTGGTTCTTCTTCGGTTCCAATTTCAAGTATCCATTTGGAACCGGAACCGAGGAGAACCGAACCGAAACCGAACCGAATTTTAAAAAGTATCCATTAGTTCCATTATTTTAGGAATTGAAGAACCGAGAACCGAACCGAACCGAACAGAACCGAAGAAGCATATGTCCACACCTATTATAGCCGTGTTCTTCGAGTTCATATATATTATAATATATCATAATAAATTAAGCTAGTTGCAAGATTACTAAAGAGATTTTGTAAGAGGAGAATTTGAGAATTTGCCGTCTCTGAGAACAACTACCGCATTGCCTCTATCGGAGCCTCCAAAGCCAATGCGATGCGTTCCTTGCCCAAAAAATCTGAGACTCGATGCCTTATTTGACTCATGAATTTTTAGAGGATTCATTTACCATTAAAAGTAAGACCTTTTTTTTATTACTGCACATGGTACCATATACTATTGGGCTGGACCTATATATAATGTTTCTCCTTATGTGGCCTCATCGTTCATATTTTATAACTCTTAAATTTTGACATCTCATTACTCTAAATTCAGGATAAAAAAGTACCATGATTAATATTCTCTCTATTTCATTTAGTTGATGTTTTAGAATATATATTTTTATTTAATTGATGTTTTAAGATTTCAATGCAAAATTTATTATATTTTTTTGTGTTTTTTACTATTTTAATTTTGCATATAGAATTGTGATTGATTAAATTATTTTAGAATTTATGATAAAACATATTTTGTTTAGAAAAGGTAAAATAATTTATGTTTTCTTAATCTGTGTAAAAAAACCTAAAACATCAATTATAAAAAGCCAAAGAGAATAATATAATATTAAATAACTAATTTAGGTACATAAGCTTAAGTGTGTTAGAAATGCAATCATTCAATGGACAAAAGAGAATCAAAGAAATAGTCAAATGGAGATTGATAAGGAAAAGTTTGCATTAGAGGAAGCTATGTCTAGTGACAGTCTGAATCTACAACTGATTCGAGAAATCAATATGTGATTACAAAAGGCTTACCTTAAGAGAGTTTTATGGCGTTAAAGAAGCCGACTTAACTGGCTCATTATGGGGATCGTAACACCAAGTATTTCCATGCTTCTACAAGATCTTGATGTGCACAGGATAGGTTTAGTGTCACTGAAGATAAGGAGGGAAGGGCAGTCTTTAAAGAAGAGTAGATAACAACAGTGACAACTGAGTATTTTAATGAGATTTTTACATCTCAGAGATTCAACTTGGATGATGAGATCCTCGCTGTTCTATCTCCTAGTCCTAAGAAGTTGATAACCAACACCTTACTAGGGATGTCATCCTTGAGGAAGTGAGACATGCTCTGTTCGATATCCATTCTGACAAGGCACGAGGTCTGGATGGCTTTTCGGCAGGTTTCTTCCAAGATAATTGGTTGGTTATGGGGCCAACTATTACAAAGGAAATCCAAGAGTTCTTTGTGACCAACACTCTTCCGCCTATAACCAAACCTTTGTTAGATTGATCCCTAAATGCCTAGGATCTGGAAAATTACAGAGTATCATCATATAGCCCTGTGCAGTACTCTTTACAAAACACAAAAGAGAGAGATGTCTTGATTTCAAAGATATTTCAAAGTTTAATGATGCCCTCCTTGGTAAACTATTTTGGAAAATTCTACAGAGATCTTGATTCCCTTCTCAGTAGAATCTTAAAGTCTAATATTGTAAGAACTCAGATTTTTTGAACTGTGTTGTTACTAACCAAATCTCTCATGGTTGACGGAGTAGCTTGGTTGGCAGGGATGTTGTGAAACCAAAATTGGGATGGGTCGTTGGCGATGGAAAAACCATTAAGGTTTGGTCAGACAAATGGTTTTTTTCATCACCAAATTGTTCTCCTATGGGACGTACCACAAAAACTTCAGGATATGAGAGTGGCTGACTTTTTTATCAAGAATACTCTCGAGTGGGATAAAGATAAAATTCAGCAGCTCTTACCTTCACATGCTATGGAGATATTATGCATTAAACCCAGTTTACTAGCTTGTAAGGAAAAGCGAGTATGGATAGATTCTAAATGTGGAAGTTACACAACCAAGAGCGGCTATTATGCATCAACGACATCACATATCCGGGAGCATCCAAGTAATCGTGGTGGCGAATTTAACTGAATATATGTTGTTTGGGCCCTTCCACTTCCTCCAAAGCTGAAACTATTTCTGTGGAAAGTGTTATCTAATGCTCTTCCTAGAGGGGAAAACATGGAGCATAGACAAATACTCAATCAATCTCTCTGCCGAAGATGTGAAGAGCAAGATTCAATTACCCATGTGTTGTTACAGTGCGAAGTGGCAAAAGAATCATGGTTGGTGGCTCCATTCTCCCAAGCTCTTGATTTAGATGCAAGCTTCGATATAGGACAATATTAGACGAGGCTGCAAAAGCAAATTTGTCTTTCACCAATTGGTCTCTCCTCGACGCCCTTGGCTGTGTGGGTTATGTGGCAGCTGTGGAAGTCATGAAATCACTTAATCTTCAAGGATAAGAAGTACAATAGCTATGAAATCATCCATCAGGGCATTAGTGACGCCAATGAATGGGAAGCGACAAACCAAGCTAATCAACAATCCCATCATCGCCGTAAATCCAATCAGATCTGTTCCTCGTGTGACATGCAAATTAGATGCAGCTTGGAGAGAAGAAAGTGGGCATGCAAGGCTTGGCTGGATCTTCTACAGAAACGAAGTTCGATTCAAAGCTTCTTCCAAAGGAGCCGAGTATGTCGCGTCTCCCTTGATGGCGGAAGCGATGGCATTACGCGAAGCAGTGTTTCAAGCGAAGGAGATTGGAATCGGCGATGTGGAGTTCCAATCGGACTCGGTTACTCTCATTAATGCCTTAGAGCATGTGAGACCCATTAGGTTCTCACCATTAAAGATGCTCTTACAATCAAACATCAATCTCTCAAAAATCTACGAGATTCTTTACGATATCACTGATATTTTCCTTTATTTCCCTTATTTTGTTTTCTTTTATCAATCGAGCAGCAAACTCTAAAACCTATAGGCTTGCAAAGAGAGTTTTATGTAATTTCAAATCTATCATTTAAAACCTTTAATGAATTTCAGTGACAAAAAAACATCATAAATTCTCTATTTAATATTTAATCTCTAACAATCTACTAAGTAAAAATATATTTAAATTAAATATTTATGAAGAAAGGAATATGTAAAAATATAGTTTACACCAAATAAAAGTCGTATTTAAAATTATTTAGTCATTATATTTTTTAAAAATATGAGAAAATATAAAATTTTCAGTATAAAATATTTCCTACAATATATAGAGAACTTAATTATCGAGAACTTGAATTTTTCATACACAACTTATGAATTTTCAGTATAAATAAAAAATCATCGCTTAAACTGATAATCAAGATGTTGTCAGCCTTTGTTTTCACGAACGATGTTTCTTCACAGTAACACTTTTAAAATACTCCTTCGTAAAATAGCTTTCTATCCAGTTGTACCATGTCTGAAATGATTGCTTTAATTTAGTGTAGTTACATTGTTGCTATACGATTAGTGTCTGCTAAATCGTGGTAAATGATTATTGTTTTCTGAAAATTCGTAGCTATTTACTAAAATTTGGAGGCTAAATCGTGGTTATATGGTGCAATTTCAGTTCAGCTTTCTAGCAGGTTAAAATCGTTGAGGTCGACTCCTTTCGACCTACTTAGAGTTGAAATGGTCATGTATTTGAGAATATTTTCTTAGTTTTCTTGTTAAGTATTAGACTAAATACAAATCGGTTGTAGTTGATTTGTTATATCTGGTTTAGCTACAATTGATATTATTATTAATAAATCGGTTACCTTTAATTTTCATGTTTATTATAGGAGAACTATTTTGTGTCTGTTTCAACGACTAATGAAGAATAAAATGCTTTCGCTCTTTGCTCGTGTATCTTTTTCTCCAATTCTTCTTGTTAAGAAAACAACGAAACTAATTACACCAAAGTATTTTGTGTACTGAACAAGAGAAACATGGATACTGAAAATATAATTCTCTTGGTAACTTTTAAATTGGCAACGTGATTACAACATAAGAAAATTTATCTTAATATAGACTTTCAAAGTACTAAACATTGTGACTTAGAGCATGAACATTGGTGAACCTCTTGGGTTCTTCAAAAAAAAAAATTAAAAAAAAAAATGGAGTCAATACGCGTTCGCCACTCTTAAATGAGTAACGCAAGAGACGGATTCACCACGTGGCGAATCCGTATTAGCTCCGTTTTTTTAATTTTTTTAAGAACCCCTTTAATGTTCATGGTCTTATGAAACCAAACACATAACTACCTAACTTAATAGTCACGTCTCTTGTAGAAAACTTCTGATACAACATAAAATTTAACTTAATAATTTTAAATAATATATAACTAAACTCAATTATAACTAACAATTAGTTCTACAATGGACTGGTGTATTTGGATCCTTCTCTACCTCTACATAAGTGTAGGGTTGTATCTTCAGCTCTCTATTGCTCATCCTAGTTCCGGGTTTGGTTGGTTCTCACCCTCTATAAACTGTTATGTCTTTATTTAGGTTTTCTTGTGTTTTCAAGATTGGTCGTGAGTGTAATTGGTATTAAAGAATTGTTAGATCTTTGGTCCCTGATTTGGCATTGGTTGTAGGGTCGTCAATTTGTGGGTATAACTGCTGGGTTGGCTTCTTGTTTTTGAGTTTAGAGAGCTGTGTGGTTCACAGAGTTTAGACCTTTGGCAGAGCTTATTGTTTGCTCTCGTTCCTTTTATTGCTAGAGTTGTTCTTTTTTGTATTTTCTCCATTGTATAACTCTCTTATTTTAATTAACAGAAAATCATTTACCAAAAAAAAATAAAAAATCCAACATGTGTTTATTCTACAGTTTTCTTAAGAAAAGTGACCAAATGTTAAAGTGTTTATTTTATAGTAAATGTGTGCGGGTAGAGACAAGACACAATAAAAAAGTCATTATGATTCAATTTTTTCTCTCAGTTGTTCTAGCCTATGGATCTTTACATTTTCTCTCAATTCTAAGAGCTCTCAAAAACATTTGGTTTTCGTAAAACATATTTTGAATGGTTTTTTTTTTGAATTAGACACTTTCTCTTTCATAAATTTTCAAAAGACCATTTTTGAGTTATGCTTACATATTTATACAAAATATTCAACCCTATATATATCTTCGTAAACTAAAAGAACCTAAGTGAATATAAAAACAGTCTTTTGTAATGTTGTGTAGGAAGAAAAAAAAACAGATTTAAACACTGTTTTTAAAATAACAAAGTGTCTAATTCTATTAATACATTTTTCAAAAGTGACAAATTATTATTTATACTTTTTCAAAAGTATCAATTATCAGACCCTAAAAATATATGTAGAACGACAAATAGAAAATGGTGCATTGAGTACCTTATTGACTGGAATGAAGGAAGCTTGTTGATTAATCGTGTCTGCTATGATCATGCATGGTTCAAACA